>JACGTJ010003677.1:3641-14557 GCA_014858695.1 Chrysomya rufifacies | reverse complement strand
TTTTTTTTTTTTTTTTTTTTTTTTTTTGTAAATCACTGCCTTACAATATCAATGAAATGCTTTAACATAAATATTTTAATAAAAAAAAGTTTCGTAATGTTTTCTCATTTCTCCCCCAATACTTATACTTATCAAGTTCATTGCTTCCAAAGAGCGTCACAGTTTGAATTGATCTACTTTAAAAATGAGATGTACTTAATATAATTTACTTGTACACAATTGCTGGGAGCTTGCCAAGACCAATAGTGTTAATGTTTTTACTGTTTCTACTTCTTGTGTTTTGGTTAATACTATTAATATTTAAAACAATATAAATATACAATTGTTTCTATAAACAAACAAAAAATCAATGCATTTAAGAGAGAAGAAAAAAAAAGCGTATCATATTATTGTTGTAAGTAAGTAGGTATATATGTCTGCAGAATATTCTTATTAAAAGTTCATTAATCTCATTATCGAGAAAAAAAAAGCAGACTAAAGAGGAAAAAAAGTGTTGAGTTAATTTAAAAAAATGTAGTATTCATAGGATTGTATTGACTCATAGTCATAGTCAAATGATCTATACATACACAACAAACAAAACGCGTGAGTGAGCTTTTAAAGTTATTTTCACACCAAAGTAATGCATTACTAGACACATAACAAGTCATCAAATACATATTTACTGTGCTTTAAAAGATGCTCTAAAGCTAACTGTCTAACTTTAAAGTATTTTGGTTTACGATTTGTCAAATTTTTATGTTTAGATTTATGATTATTAATCTGCATATGCTCAAAACTAACTACAGTTACATTGGCAGACATGTAGTCAATGAATTGTCTGTCTATATAAGATTTTCTTTAATACTTAAACTAAAAGAAAAATTTTTTTGTAGTATTAAAGGCGATTGACAAGAATTAAAGGCGTTATCTGTCATAGTGTTTTTATGAAAAGTCTAAAGCAGAAATTTAAAATAATAAATTGTAAAATTGATTGGTCCAAATTATATATAGAAACTGCTTACTAGTAATGGTAATTTCATATAAAAAAAGTTTGCTATCATAAGAAAAACTTAAGTTTGCAATCCTTTAAGTTTCATTGTCTGTATGGCAAACACCTTTATACTTAAAGATTTTCTGAATGAATAGAATTTCCTAGACATACATTACTACTCACTACATACATACGTATGAAGTTAAAAATTTATGTACTCCACACTTATAACATCGATTTAAAAGTAACAGCAACAACAGCAAAAACAAATCTATCTTGATATTTGAAATCTTGTAATTTAATTTATTTGTTTGTTAATACAACAGAACTTGATTTCCTACATATAAAATAAAATTTTTCTTAAGGAAAAATAAAACAAATTTACCAGCTAAAAAAAACTCATTTTTCCCAATAATTTGTAGTTATTAAAATAACATTGGCGACTTTTTTTGCCATTGGTCTGCTTTAATTTTTTTTCTTATTAATTTTATTTTGTTGTTTCTTTTTTTGTAAATATTTGGTTTTATTTGATTTTTTTTTTTTCGTTTTGCCTGCAGTTACTGCGTAGTTGCATCTACTTATTTTGGTAGAAGTTTTTGCCAATTAAATTTTTCATTCAGTAAGAAATTCTCATGGCATTAAAACGTTTGTTTGGCCATATTAATATTATCGTCCAATATTTGTATTCAACACGTATTTGGCATTTTCGTTTAAAATATAAGTGTAGTTATACAAGAAAATTGTTGCAATATTTGAAAAAGTTAATCAAAAAATTATTTTTGATGAAATTGACAAAATATGTAGTGATGTTAAAAAGAAAAGGTGATGAAAAATTTGGTAGATACTGAAACAGAAATCCATTTAGAAGGACTCAATTACACATGTTCTGTTCTAATAAGTGTTTCCCCTTAGGGAAAATTTTCAAAATACCCGGCCGGAAGTAAACCGCCAACTTGAAATTTGTCACTATTTTTAACTAAAGTAACGCATTTGAATAAAAAATAAAGAAGTACATAATTAAATAAAAAAATAAGTTATATAAATAAACAAATTAATAAATTAAAAGAAACAAATTTAAAATAAATCAATTTTGAATGTTCTTCATGTACGAAAAATCGGTGTAATACTAACGAGTACAAATCGTTTCGCGAAAAAATCGTAAAAATGCAGTTTTTTCCACCCACAGTAACAACAACATAAAATTGTTCAAATTTGAAAATTTTTCCAACGCGAAATCGTTCCGGCGACAATTAAATCTTATTTCCGGAACATTCAGACTTTATTTCGGGCAAATATTGTCCATCCATCAACATGCATCAAACATTTTTCAAATTTGACGTTTACAATTATTGACAAAATTTTACCTTCGTGAATGCATTCTCACGATAATTACATCGACGCTGCTGAATGAAGCAAACTCATTTCGGGAAATTTTGCCAATTAAGCAACAATTCCTCCGATAATAAAACTATTGCAACAACATAAAATAAATCTTTTACATATGGTTCCAAAACCGTAAATATTATCTTTTTGTAGTGTTGGGAAACTATGGTTCCATATTAAACTGTAATTGTCCATTAAAAACAACAAAATTTTGAATAAAAAAAATTTGAGTTTTCCATCTCTGATTGGAATAAGTTAAACTAATTATTGAAGTGAATTATTACTCTAAATCTAAAATAGGTATAACATTGCCTATTATTTTAAAAATCTTAACTTGTTAGTCGATAACCATCAATAATTGGTATATATTGAACGTAATACAATTAGACCCATCCTAATTAACGTGTCCATGAAATGTTTTTAACATAATTTGCTTAGACAACGGAAATAAATTCATCTTTTGTGCAAATGTCAGAACTTTTAAAAACATAAACTGTAGCTTCTCAACATGCATTCCTTTTCGTTATGTTCAATGATCCTTTCTATAAAAAAAATCATAGAATAATACGATAACAATTGAAACTATTTGTAATCATTATAGGACAATTTACTAGTGCTCTTGATTTTAGTTAGTTAACTTTTTAACATTCCAAAATATATTGTTATAATAAATTATAGCAATAATATTATGAAGCTACTAAATTACTTCTACTTAATACCACATATTACTTCTTTATTTCCTTTTCAGATCATCAATTTCCTATTGACCTAACAAATGTTGCCAAAGATCATACCAATTTGGAAAATGATCAATTACAATCTCTGTACAGACGTTTGTGTATATTAAATCGTTGTGCCAATATGCGCGTAGATCAATCTCATAAAACTCAAACGCCCCAGGTAAGAATTAATAAAAATGTCTGTGAACTATTTTTTATAATCAATTAAATCAAAGTGTTCAAAGAAATCCACTCCACACGAAATCATTTAATAAATATTATTATTTTTACGCTTAACAGAAAGAGGATTCAGATGATGAAAATTTTGCTTTAAGCGAAAACTGGACATTCCAACCACATATACGACGCTGGTCGCGTATCGGTGAAATGGGTCTCGAAATACCACCTGCCGCCAAATTAACAGCAGCCGAAAAAACCGAATCATCTTCGAAAGAATCAAGTCCCGAACGTTATGAAGATGATTGTTACGATGAAAAGGGTGCTAGTCTAACGCTAGCCTTACCCGGATCCTATACAGATGATTCTGGTGATCTTAATTTAACGGATAGTCCAATTAGAAGAACGGGTAGTGAAAGGATTAAAGATGGTGCCAAGGCATTCTTAAGGCGTGTAGAATCGATAAAGTCGAAAAGACGAAAAAGACAGGGTTTAGTTTTAAGCAGCCAGGCATTGGATTTATCACAATTAGGCCAGAGAACAAGTTTACGTAAACCCGATGCAGTTTACAGCACCCCACCCTCCCCGTCAGCGGTTAGTCCGATGCATACATTCAATAAGGGACCATTGTTTGGTAATGAATTAAAGGTACCTTCTCAAAGTGACAATTACCTAAGTCCCAACCGTCATAGTCCTAAGAGAACACCCACCACACCCCGATCGACGAGAGCAAGTCCGCTACATTTCTTTACCAATACCATGCCCTACTTAAAGGAAGGTAAATCGGATGATTCTTCGTCATATTACAGTGATAGTCAGGAGTCTTCAACTACTACCAATAAACTGGCTATACGTAAGACCCCATCGAAGACGCGAAGATTTTTACAACGTACGGGAAAAGTAGACGATATAGGAGCTCATTCCGATTCAGAGTGTCATCAGGGTAGAAAATTGCTCATAAAGGATGCCAACTCTAATACAACAGAAGTTAAGATAAAGAAATTGTCTCGAGGCGGTTCATTGAACTTGGGTAGAGATGGCAAGAAACGTGAAGGTTTCCGTTCGGCCAGTTTTAGATCACGTTCAACCACCAGGAAAGAAGTTAAAGTTGAGGAACCTACAGAAAATGTTAAAAGGTAAGGAAAACAGATTTGTTTATTGTATATAAAATATTGTCTTTTTATTATTTAATATTTTTCCTTCTTCTCACTTAGAACCCCCGTGGTCAGATGGCACAGTTTCCAATTGGAGGAACGTCCTCACATGATATTCCGTAAGTGTTTTTCACAAAAGAATGATCCACATTCCAATGAACATGGCATATTATTTGCTGCCATGTCAGCGGGTCAATTACAAATGATACGTAAATTGGCCCTAGTAACTCTAACCGGCTACATGGAACGCTATTGTCCCACACATCGTTCCGGCTGGAATTGGGAGCTACCAAAATTCATTAAGAAAATCAAAATGCCTGATTATAAAGATAAAAAAGTATTTGGAGTGCCATTACTTTTAATACTGCAACGTTCGGGCCAAGCATTGCCCATAGCTGTTAGGGCAGCATTCCGTTGGTTACAGTTAAATGCTTTGGATCAAATAGGTCTCTTCCGTAAGAGTGGTGTTAAGTCGAGAATCTTAAAGTTAAAGGAACTTATTGAATACTCAGAATCTACAGCAGAATGCATGGATGTGTTTGATACACAACAAGCCTATGATGTGGCCGATATGTTAAAACAGTATTTTAGAGATTTGCCCGAATCATTATTGACCACAAAAATGTCAGAAACATTTGCCGCCATCTTTCAACGTAAGTTTCTTTTAAGATATATTAGTATGTATGTATGTAGAAATTACAAAATTTCATTATATTTTATAGATTTACCACCTGAAGTCCGTTTGGATGCTGTACAATCTGCCGTCCTTTTGTTGCCCGATGAAAATCGTGAAATTCTTTATGCCTTATTAGAATTTTTAACATTAGTTGCTGCCAATTCCCAATACAACCAAATGACTGCCAATAATTTGGCAGTATGTTTAGCTCCCTCCCTATTTCATAGCAGTATATCAACAGGTAGTAATTCTGTTACTGCCTCACCTAGACGCAAAGGCAAAGGTTCGGGTGTACCCGATGCTAAGGAATTGTTTGAAGCTAAAGCTTCTCATGAATGTTTGTCATTTATGATAGAGCATTACAAACAAATCTATACAGCACCCAAGGAAAAATTAGCCAAATGTAAATTTGGTTATATGGAAGAATCCAAACCTTTGCCTTTGGAAGCCTTAGGAGAAGGCATGCAGTTTCATAATTGGAGAGGTTATTTATTTGAAAGTACCAGTGCTACCATTAAAGAGGGTAGAGAAAAGTAAGTTTTTTTTTCATTTCATCTTAAAGGAAATAAATAGTTTAACACTTGTATAATAAATTCATAGATCACGTGGCTGGATTACTATAACCTCTTTGGCTGATCCTAATGTTGAGATTGCTTATAAAAAAGTAGGAGACGGTCATCCTTTGCGTTTATGGCGTTGTATAACAGAAATCGAGGGTCCACCCAAAGATGTTTTAGAATATATAATACGTCAACGTGCCTCTTGGGATCCCAGTCTGTTGCAAAGTCAAACTATTAAGAAATTTGATGATAATACAGAAATATTCCAATATGCTATCGATGGCCAACAGTGTACAGATTTTTGTGTTTTAAGGTAAATTTGTTGGTTTAACAAAAGTTTTCTAATTACAAATTATATTCAATATTATTTAGATCCTGGCGCAATGATTTACCTAGAGGAGCTTGTGTTATTGTGGAAACCTCTATAGATCATGCCAAAGCTAAGCCAATGTTTAATGCTGTGCGAGGTGTGGTATTGGCCTCTCGTTATCTCATTGAACCCTGTGGTAGTGGTAGATCAAGGGTTATGCATTTAGCAAGAGTTGATGTCAAGTAAGTTGATAATGAATTTTTTAACTTTATTTTATTTAATTCTACATTTGAATTCACTATGGCGTTCTAAAAATTTGAAATTAGCTTTTATTAAGTCTAATAGCATTTTTAATTATTTGTGAATTTTAATGATTTTTGGAATTAAAAAATTTTTAATATCACTTTACCTGAGTGCCTAATTTTTGCATGAAATATGTTCATTTTTTAGAGTATAAATTTTTGATTTATCGATCGGTTTTAATGAAAATAAGCCTTTGTGAAAGAGAACATACACGGCTTTCGATTTCGTTTGAGATTTTAGAAACAAAAGATGGGATATTCCATCAAACAAGATTTGAAAACATATTCATGATTCCTTTGTCATTCTGATTTTCCGACATCACTTGTCGAAATTCGTATATGATTTATTGGCCTGTTATGTTCTATAACTTGTAATCTACAGTCATATTTTTGTTGTAGATTTTGTCCTGTTATGATTTACAAAACAGTCTGTTATAACTCGCAAACTAAAGTCAAATTTCTAACATACATTTAAAGAAAAAGCCCTTTTGGCTTTCGATTTCGTTTGTGATTTTGAAAAAAAAGATGGTATTTTCAATCAAACAAGATTTGAAAACACATTCATGATTTGCTACTGATATATTCCTTTGTCATTCTGATTTTTCGAAATCACTTGCGAAAATTTGTATATGATTTACAGATCTGTTCTGTTCTATAACTAATAAACTAAAGTCATATTTTTGTTGTAGATTTTGCCCAGTTATGATTTACAGAACAGGCTGTTATAACTCGTAAACTAAAGTCAAATTTCTAACATATATTTAAAGAAAAGACCCTTATAACTCGTAAACTAAAGTCATATGCAACTACAAATAGTAGTTTTGCTTAAAGCGTTAAAATGAATTGTGAATTTAGTTTAACTTTTTTTTTAAATTTTCTTTTATTTTTAGGGGTAAAACTCCAGAATGGTATAATAAAAGTTATGGTCATATATCATCACATTACTTAACCAGAATACGTTTGGCTTTTAAAAATGTTGCCGAAGGACCAGAAAGTAAAGTCTAAATAAAAAAAATATTAATGGAAAATAAGCAAATAAATAACCTTTAAAAACTTAAAACTATTAACATCACAAAAACCTTCTGTTAGCAATATGTTTTTTTTTCCGAAAAAAAAAAACAACAACAACATGTTGCAAGCTAAACAAAAAGAAAAAAAACTACAACCAAGTAAACCAAAAGTACTGATTTTAATTTTAAATATTTTGGATTGTACAAAAATTTTATACTTTTTTTTCTTTCTTTGTATTTATTGTTTTTTTTTAACAGTCTCAAACCAGCAGATATTTTTTGCTAAAAATAAAACAATTAAAAAAAACAAAAAAATATTTAAATATTAATAAACTACAAGTGTTATACGTGAATATAAAAGCCCTTAAATGTTATACAATAACTGTTATATAAATAATGGACCAGGAATTTAAAATTTATTTAAGAAAACTTAAAAACAAATTAAAAATATTTAACTAAAATATTTTAATTAATTATAAACAACCAATCAACAAAATGAATTTTATTTTTGTAAATAATTTATTTCTTAAGAAAGAAATTTTTATGTTTTTGTATAAATTTTGTATTATTTTCTTTGTTATAACTTTATTTTCTTTATTACATATAAATATAAATATAAATATGTGTATTATATAGTTAAGCTATAAAACTTAACAATTATGATAATATATATATACATATAATTTTTTTAAAAATACTCAGTAACTGAAATATCACAAAAAAAGATAAAAATTTAACTTAATTTATAAAACCTAATCTAATTTTTACTTTAACTTAACTTTTTTTTAAATATTTTATTAACAATCTTTTTAAATTAAAATTAATTATAAAATTACTTTTTTTACCCAATTTTTTTTTTAATTTTCTTAACAAAATTCTTATTTATAATTATATATTAATTTAATAATTTCTATGGCAAACATAAGCAATCTGTTAAAAAAAAAAAGAAAAGAGAAATTGATAAGCAAAAAATTAAAAATTTATTAAAAACAAAAAAAGAAAAGATAGGCAAACAACAAGCAAAAATTGTGTAAAGGAATTAAATACTAGTCAAATTTTTTGTTTATAAATACTAAGTTAAAAGCAAAAAATCTACCATTTAAAAATAAAACAAAACAGAAAAAAAACAAACAAACTAATAATGAAATATGTAAAATATTACTAACCATAATTGTTAAGTTTCAAATTATAAAATAATTAAATATAAATAACCAACCACATACATGGTAAATCAAGGATAAAACAACAACAACAAAAAAAGAAAATTATAAGAGCTTGTATTGGTTTCATATTAAATACAATATAAAAACAACAACAATATTAACATCACATTTAATGTTAAACAAAAAACAAAAGCCCTTAAACAAATAAAAAGAAATATATTTAAAACAATTTACAACAATGTGTATTTATTTATTTCTTTATCCATTTTGTTTTTGTTAACTAATAATAGAATCATTCCATTTAAAAACTACCTCCCTAAAGTATGCCATGGAATTTAAATAACACTTGAAATTGAATTAATATTATTAGTAAAGCATATTTTAGGGATGAAACCTGTAGCCTTCCGAGAAATCGATGAAAAGTTCATCATAGACAAATTTTGAGTCCAGATTCGGATTCAGCATGCGAAAAAATAGCGTATAGGGTTTTCCAGCATGATAGGACCAACCGTTTCGGAGATAAACGCAAAAAATGGAAAAAAATTGAAAATTAGCAAAATTTTTTTTTCGCAAAAAAAAATTCCTTTAATTTAATAATTTTAATGTTTTTTGGATTTATCTCGGAAACGGCCAGCCGAATCATGCTGGAAAACCCTATACGCTATTTTTTCGCATGCTGAATCCGAATTTGACCACCAAAATTATGTCCGATCAACTTTTCCTGGAGATCTCGGAAAGCTGCATCTAATATAAATTACATCCTTAAGGTATGCAATAGAATTTGAAAATTATTTTAAAATAAAATTTAAAGTAGCCACATATTTTGAGGAAGTATATTAATGATCAATTGATGCATTCCAAGAAATTGATGAAAACTTCATCGTAGACAAATTTTAAGCCCAGATTCGGATTCAGCATGCGAAAAAATAGCGTATAGGGTTTTCCAGCGCGATAGGACCAACCGTTTCGGAGATAAACGTAAAAAATGGGGAAAAAATTGGATATTAGCAAAAAAAATTTTTCCCAAAAAATTCCTTTTAATTTGGATTTATCTCGGAAACGGCCAGCTAAATTAGCAACATATTTTAGGATTGTAACTTAAAAATAATTTGATTTTATAAAAAAAAATCTTAATAAAACAATCTTTTCAATTTAATAATTTTTATTATTAATTTTTTTATTTATCTGGGAAAAAGTCTAATATAATTACATTTGAAAGTTGAGCCAAATATGAATTACACTCTTGAGGTATTGATTTAAAGAGAAGTAAAATATTTATTGAGGTAATTTTGTTAACATATTTTTATTTTAAAATTCTTTGTTAAGCTCTACTCCCGTGAAAGCTGTTTCCTGAGGAAATAAAATTTCTCAAGCTACAGAATTCGCTGGGTTTTCAATCGTTGGCTGAAATCAGTTCTTATCCTTCCAGTTGTTGTGGCAATTTGGTATTTCCAATGTCTATGTCTATGTAGGTTGTAACTGGATTTTAAATTTTCTGTAAAAGAAAAAAATATATATAAATAAAATTATCATAAAAGTTTGAAGTTAGAAAGTTGAAATTGTGATATGTTGAAATTCAAATATTCAGAGAATTATTATAGCCCACAATAAAAATCATAAACATTTAGGAGAATTTCAGTCTCTAAATCTTAATCATGTCTGCAATCATAGCAATCAAAGGCGGAGATATGTAGAATCTATCTATGGAGAAGATGTTTCAAACGATTGGGTATATAAACGTATCTGAAGGTGCGGCACCTCAGGTACCTAATACCATTTATCTTAAACAATAATCGATGAATGAAACCGAAGCAAAAATTTGTTGAGGACCTACATGTAGCATTTAACTCATTACGATAGTGGAGGTTAAAGATACTATGGAGTTAGGTTTATCCTTGAATGAGCTTGATTTTCAAAACATTTTGTTAGATGTCAATATTCAAGCTCAAAAAGAATTCGTCAAGCTGAAATAATATCCATGACTTTAAAATAACACTTGGACTAAATTAGGTGTTAAAAGTCAACAGTTAGGGTGGTTTTGGGGTTTGAAATACACATTGTTACTATTTTATTGTAACGTAGAGATACAAATTTAACACCTCAAAATTACTTTATGAGTTGATGTCATTAATTATTGGAGCACTATCTAGTTGTAAATAAAAAGCCACCCAGCAAAAAACATTTAGCTTACAGATGCGATATTTTAGTTTTTTAATTACAAATAGAATTAAATATGTAATACTGCTTGCTTCTGAGCCTGAAATCATGTATTTAGGTATTTATAATACATGATTTTAAGTCGAGATGAGCTTTATTGAAGCAACAAAAATAGCTTCTGCAAACTGGCTTTGGGACTTCATCAATAACACATTGTTCAATAAATTGATTCCAAAATTGTTATTGCTTCCAATTTTCATTTAGTTTTTGAACGGAACGGCAATTCGGAAAGCATGTTTGGCTCTCATTTTTATACCCACCATCAAAAAATG
>JACGTJ010003674.1:0-17806 GCA_014858695.1 Chrysomya rufifacies | reverse complement strand
CGACCAAGTCGAATATAATCTTACTTATTTGTTGTGGTAATCGAACAATTAAAAAATCCCAAAAAATATGGGTATAATAAAATACAGCAAAACCCGAATAATTGCATTTCACATTAACTATGCAGCCATGAGTAAAACAAATTGTGTGTCAAAATGTTTATATTCTTTTGAAATGTGCAAATATATTTCTCCCGATTTAGTAGAACATTCTTTAAAAAAACATGCTTTGCATATTTTTTGTTTTCCCTAGTTATAATTTACAATATTATAATTTATTAATATCATTTTTTTATAAAATCAAGGTCTTACTGAAAATGCACCGCTAGAATGTGGTCTAGAAAACAGTTGTCCTCATCCATGTCGATGTGCCGATGGTATTGTGGATTGTCGAGAAAAAAGTCTTACAAGTGTCCCTTCAACATTGCCAGATGATACAACAGAACTGTAAGTAATACAACATCGGAAAATGACTTTGACATTCTGTGTGTAACATGTTCAAATATGAATCATTCAATATTAAAAATAAAAATGGGATTTTGACATTAAATATAATTCTTAAAGAAGATGAAAAGTGAAAAATTAACAAATAGATTGTCAAAATAGCGTAGAAATGTTATATAATAATTGTTACTTTAAAGAAAAACTACATTTTCTCCATTTCACATAAAAACATAGACTGCAAAAAAATTATTTTTTCTTAAAAACAAAACGAATTATTATTCGACTAATATACGTTTCCGCGTGTATTTAAGTTTGGCATTTCGATTTTAAAAATATGTCACTTGTATGAAAGGAATTATTGCAGTATCATATACATAAATACTTTAAGTTTCCTCAATGGAATAATAATTTAATTATATGATTTTGTTCATTTTACAGGCGTTTGGAACAAAATTTTATTACAGAATTACCATCAAAAGCATTTGCAAATTTTAGACGTTTAAGGCGTATTGACTTATCTAACAATAATATCTCAAGAATATCACACGATGCACTCAGCGGGTTGAAATCGTTAACAACTCTGTAAGTATACGAGATGTGAATATTGATATGTTTAATCTAATATCATTAATTGTACAACTTCATTTTCAAAATCTCATAATATTTTCACAATTTACTTAAGTGATTTGATACATATTCCTCTGATATTAACAATAAATATGAATTTTTTAGAGTTTTATATGGCAACAAAATAAAGGACTTACCTTCTGGTGTATTCAAAGGACTAACATCTCTTCAACTGCTTCTTCTTAATGCTAATGAGATTTCGTGCATACGTAAGGATGCATTCCGTGACATGCACAGTTTGAGTTTGCTTTCATTATATGACAACAACATTCAAACATTAGCAAATGGAACATTCGATGCAATGAAAAGTATTCAAACACTGTAAGTATTTCACTTTAAAATATACATATACATATTTACAATATACAATTAACAATGTAACATAAATATTTAAAATAAAATTGCTATATATTTACCATTCGTAGAAAAAATATAAAACAAAAATAGATTTGTTCTTAAAAATCCCACTGTTGTGTTGTATAGAACTAGTTCACTTTTATAATTGTTACAATAATGATTAATTCAAAGTAGTTAAAATTATAACATTCCAAATAGTTCTAAAAGATTTTCACAACGAATGATTAATTAAATAAAAAAAAGTAAACAATTGGAAGGCATCTTCTTGGATGATAACGTGGCAATATCGTCTATGTTTCACCTATGTAAATAAAAATAGTCCAAGTTATATATTATATTATCTTATTATCAATTTTCTAAACAGAAATAAAGAAAAATTTAGCACTATTTAAAGTTTCTTGTTCTTTTTGTTAATTACCGGAAATATCGGAACTTAACGGATGGCATCTACTAAGAGGATGCCGAAGTGAATATTTAATTTTTTCGGGGAAATAAATTTTACTTTTAAATAATGTCTTTCAAAATATAGAACTAAGCACAGAAATTATTTTTAAATTTAATTGCAAAAGTATTGTGAAACAAACAAAGGCAAACAGTTTTTGTACGAAAATATTAGTTAAATATTTTGAGGAAAATTCATATTGAAAGAACTAATAATTACAAACTTATACCCAGACATTTAGCAAAGAACCCATTCGTGTGCGATTGCAATCTAAGGTGGCTGGCGGACTACTTACACAAAAATCCCATTGAAACGAGTGGTGCAAGATGTGAGTCACCTAAACGTATGCATCGTCGTCGAATTGAAACGTTGCGGGATGAAAAATTCAAATGTAAGTTTAAGCAAACATTTTACATTTCAGTTTAACATTAATAATTGATGCACACATATGTAAATAAATAATTATCGTTTATTAGGTTCTTGGGATGAAATGAGAATAAAACTTTCTGGTGAATGTCGAATGGAAACAGATTGTCCCTCAATGTGTCAATGTGACGGCACAATTGTTGATTGTTCCGGTCGTGGTCTGAAGGAAATTCCACGCGACATTCCTTTGCATACCACAGAATTGTGAGTTATATCTTATAATAAAATTTTATAAAGATCATTTTGTAATGTAACCTAATGTTTAATAGACTACTCAATGATAACGAGCTGGGGAGAATTAAATCTGATGGATTGTTTGGCCGTCTCCCACATTTGATTAAGTTAGATTTGCGCCGTAATCAAATTAATGCAATTGAAGCAAATGCCTTTGAAGGCGCATCAAGAATTCAGGATCTACAACTGGCGGAGAATAAAATCAAAGAAATTTCAAACAAAATGTTCCTCGGATTGCATCAACTCAAATCTTTGTAAGTATTTTTAAAAAGTGTTTGGGTTACCTAATTAAAATCGTTAAAACGTACCCCATTTTGAAGAATTCATATTTAAAATAAATCACAAGGGAAAGATATTTTTTCTTCTGAATTTTACATGGAACTCGGTGAGCAACCGAGACTTCCTATTTTAGGAAAAATATTTGTATTCTGTTTAAGCAGAATATAAATGTCAGAAAAAAATCTAAAGCCGTTTGAATTGTAGTTTTTGAAATTACAAATAATTAATATATAAAAACTTTCATGAAAAATGTTAAGAGCACAATTTTGAAATTAATACACTAAATTCCAAGGTGTAGAAATTTAAGTGCTCACCAATAAAAAATACTTTGTTTATATTAAAAAAAACGCCCTTTCGCGTTAAAGTGAACATAGATTTTGTAACATAAACTCTACATCTACTTAAAGAATTTTTATTAAAACATATTAATATTTTATTGCAGAAATTTATATGACAATCAAGTGTCATGTGTTATGCCTGGATCTTTTGAGTTTCTAACTTCGCTAAATAGTCTGTAAGTATCTTTAAATTACAAAAAAAATGTTTTATATACATGTACATGTACTGACATTATACACTTCCGGTCTAATTATTACGATATCCGGTTTCCCCTACATAATTTATGATAAAACAGTTTTTAATACATATAGTGGTGGAATTATTTTGAAGAAGGTGACTCCATTAGAAAAACTTTCTATACTGTCATGTGAAGTTCTGTCAAATTATCAAAACTAAACGAAAAAAATACCAAATTGCATGTAAAATATAAACAGAATGACAATATCAACCCACCCAAAAAATTTTGCAAAAATAATAATAGCTCAGTTTATTATTTTTTGCTAAATGCAGTCAAATTTATTTTTATGTTTCATTAACATCTGTTTAAACTATATCAAAAGGATCAAGCACGAAATCTATGACTTTTTGATCAGAATAACAAAATCAGTTTTGGTTAGTTAGTTCAGTAGATATGTTATTCGAGTTAAAAAAAAAAAAAAAAAAAAAAAACTAAGTATATGAAATATGTCTATTCATTGGATACTAGTCTGTGAAAAAACGTCACTTAATAAATTCAAAAAAAAAGTTAAAGTGTATATACATACATATATCAAAAATTGACAACTTATTAAAACAAATGTATTAGATTTTGCAAGATTATTTCGTTTTTTAACGACTAATTCACCAAATACCAAAAAGTGTATATATGAAAGCATCATGCATAAAAGAAGCAATTTGTGTGAAAATCTCTAAAATAAACAAATGTTTGCTTTTCGAATTCTGAGCCCTAATTCTTAAGTTCTGTTTTAGAACCAGGTTGACAGAACTAGTTGCAACGTAATAAATTTAAAAAGAACTTAGATGTTCAGAATTTAGAGATTATGTTTGTATAGATGTTTGTCATGGAAAATAATCGTCTACCTTAAAGTTCGACTTTATTTGTCCTATCAGCCATAGCCTAAAATAAGATTTTAAGCATATATATCGCTAAAATAATTATATTTTTTCTGTGGTCCATAACCCATCTACCAAATTTCATGAAAATTGCTCCATTATTTAAATATTTCATTATACATATATTATTCTATAATGAGGAAAGGCAATTTTAAAGATGTATTAATGTCGATATGTATGTCAATTTCAATTGAGAATTCTAATGGATCGGGCTTGACCGACTATAGCACCCTTTAGAAAATCTAATTATTGAAATTGTGTCTAGTACTCTTCTCTCTTTCAACGACTTCTCTAATTGGTACATAAGAAATGTATAAGAATATAAAGGAACAATTGTACGTGTTAATCAAGAATTTGATTAAAATTGCTAACATCAATTAAAACATATACAATTTTTATAAATATGTTTATATATGTGGTTATATGTATAATGTTAATATTTCCATTGAATGATGTAATTTACATTTCAAATGTAAAAACTTTAAATCAATTCTACTATTAAATCGCGAGTTCATCTTAATAATCATAGATGTATTGACGTAATTTTATCATGTGATTTTTGTCTATGGTGTATTGGTTTTGAAACATATTTTTGTTAAGTTTCTTTTAAAAAAATATTTTAAAATTTAAAATGAAATAAAACATCTTAATTTATAATAATACAAAGGTGATTTACGACCGAAAGTCGATAACTTTTGGTGCACCCTAACGTTAACACGTTAAATTTCACTTATAAACATTAAAAGCTATCGTAAGAAGAATTAATACTTTTAGTAATATAAATATTTTCTATTTTACAATTTTTATTACAAAATGAAAATAACATTTCAGGTTTAAATACTAAGATCTGCAGTAAATACAAATAATAGTACAAAGGTTTCCCTATAAAGTTATAATGTAAAACATTACAATTAAGTCTGAATGGCACTTAAATCAATAAAATAAATTTGTTACAAGAAGTTGAAGTCAAATTAAAGTTATTGTTACATTCTATAATAAAAATTGTTCCTTCATTTTATCTGATAAAAAAATACGTTTTTTCAAAACGTTAATGATTTACATCCCAATAAACAAATGTGATATAGAAATGTTATTATGTAAGGCCTCTATTAGTTGATCAAATTTATCGTTCGATTTTAACAAGAAGGAAATTTGATAGTGTAATGTATGTATGTATGTATGTATGTATGTACGTGTACTTACATTTCACCCACAGTGTGGTGAAATTTGATTTAGCGGTGATAAATTTAGGGTAGGGTACCATAGGACTGTTTTTTTATTTAAGTTGCATTTATTTACATATTTAATAATAACTTATTTCAATTTTAAAAATTGAAAATGGTCTAAGATTACAAAAACGTCGGAAGATATCTACCGTCAAGACGAACGAGCGAACATTGTAAAATTGACTAAGAAAATGATTTTAAGCTGAACATAGCACTTAGTTCTGCTGATGTGTTTAGGTATTTTTTTCTCTTTGCTACATACATCCGACAAATGCATTATACCTCACCACCTAGGCTATAAATATTAACTTTTTGATATTTATTAACAAAATCATTTAATTTTAAATCTGTTCCAAATCAGTTCTGTTCTAGTTCTGAAACAAAAAAAAAATTATGAATTGTATACAATATTATCATTATTTATTAAAGAAACCTGGCTTCGAATCCATTCAATTGTAATTGTCATTTGGCATGGTTTTCCGATTGGCTGCGAAAGAAGGCTTTGAACGGGGGAGCTGCACGTTGTGCCGCACCAGCCAAATTACGTGATGTACAGATTAAGGATTTGCCACATAATGAATTTAAATGTACATCCGATAGTAACGGTGGCTGTTTAGGCGAAGACTATTGTCCTCCAATGTGTACGTGCACCGGGACCGTTGTACGTTGTTCCCGAAATAAATTGACAGAGATTCCTCGAGGTATACCAACTGAAACGTCAGAGCTGTACCTAGAGTCAAATGAAATTGGAATTATACATCAAGATCGAATACGCCACTTAAAGTCACTCACCCGATTGTAAGTAGCTATTAATTATAGACTTTAAAACTATTTTATTAAATTTGTTTTATTCATATTTTCAGAGACTTGAGTAATAATCAGATAACTATGTTATCGGATTATACTTTTGCCAATCTTACGAAGCTTTCTACACTGTAAGTTTTCAAACTTATGCATATTCTTCGAAGATCTTGTAATAACAAGTTATTAATTATTTGTTTCAGAATTATATCCTACAATAATTTGCAATGTTTGCAGCGAAATGCTCTCAGTGGTTTGAATAATCTTCGAGTACTTTCTCTACATGGTAATCAAATTTCAATGATGCCGGAAGGTTCCTTTGAAGATCTGAAATCTTTGACTCACATGTATGTATATTTCAAACTGGTCATGATTAATATACTATTAGTTTAATATTTAACGAAAAAAAACTTTAAGATCAACAATTTTTAGGAAATTATTTTTATTCAACTGAAAAAAGTACTTTGAATTGATTTGATTTTTATAGAACTATTCGATAAATTGATATAAAATGGATGAAACTATTCCAAAATTTTATTTTTGAAAAAGTAATAAACTAAAATTATACTGAGACCTTTCGTTATTATCACTTTGATTTCTATCACCTTGACAACTTTGATTTCATTTTGACAACATTTGTTCTCAAAATTAATGGATTCGGTAGAATATATTGTGCTTAATTTGATATTTTAAGGAGTAGATTATTTTTTAAAACCAAATTTCATCAAAATTAAAAAATCATCATAATTAAAAATATAATTTAATTTATTTTAGAGCTCTTGGTAACAATCCATTATATTGTGACTGTTCATTGAAATGGTTTTCTGATTGGATAAAACTCGATTACGTAGAACCTGGAATCGCCAGATGTTCGGAACCGGATTATATGAAAGATAAATTGATTTTATCAACTCCCTCTCATAACTTCGTTTGTAAAAGCAAAGTCAGCAATGAAATATTAGCAAAATGTGACGCATGTTTCACATATCCTTGTCAGAATAAGGCAAAGTGTGTATCATTGCCGCAAAGGGAATACCAATGCTTGTGTCAGCCAGGTTTTCATGGTAAACATTGTGAATTTATGATAGATGCTTGTTATGGTAATCCATGCCGAAATAATGCCACATGTACCGTCTTGGAAGAAGGCCGCTTTAGCTGTCATTGTGCCCCTGGTTATACGGGAGCCCGATGTGAAACCAATATAGATGATTGCTTAGGTGAAACAAAGTGTCAAAATAATGCAACCTGCATAGATGGAATTGAATCATATACCTGTGAATGCCAGCCAGGATTTACCGGTAAGTTTTTGTACTATAACACCTTTGTATAAGGCAATAAAATAGTTCCATTCCAATGCTTTAAGTTTATACGGAATTTGTCAGAAAAAAACTTATTGTAAATTTTGAATGGGAGTATCAAGTACATTTTTTTTACTTTTCTGTATTTGGATTTGATTGAAGTAATTTGTATTGTTATATAATTTCAGGTGAATTTTGTGATACAAAAATAAAATTTTGCAGTGAGGACTTCAATCCATGTGCAAACGGGGCAACCTGTCAGGATCACTTCACACATTATTCTTGCAATTGCATGCCAGGATTCCATGGAACAAATTGCACGGACAATATCGATGATTGCCAAAATCATATATGTAAAAATGGAGGCACCTGCATAGATGGTATAAATGATTATATTTGTATGTGCCCCGAAGATTTTACTGGAAAATACTGTGAAGGTCATAATATGGTATCAATGATGTATCCTCAAACGTCTCCCTGTCAAAATCATGAGTGCAAGCATGGTGTGTGCTTTCAACCAAATCCCTCTGGTTCTGATTACTTATGTAAATGCCACCCAGGATATACTGGAAAGTGGTGCGAATATTTAACAAGCATAAGTTTTGTTCATAATAATTCTTTTGTGGAAATGGAACCTCTTCGAACGAAACCCGAAGCTAATGTAACAATAGTATTTAGTACATCTGAACAAAATGGCATTCTAATGTACGATGGTCAGGATGCACATTGGGCTGTAGAGCTATTCAATGGTAGGATACGCGTAAGTTATGATGTTGGAAATTATCCGGTCTCAACTATGTACAGCTTCGAAATGGTATCCGATGGCAAATATCACTTAGTGGAGCTTTTGTCTATTAAGAAAAACTTTACGATGAGGGTAGACCGAGGACTCGCTAGATCAATTATAAACGATGGATCAAATGAATTTCTTAAGCTTACAACACCCCTTTACTTGGGTGGCTTACCTTTTGAACCCGCTCAACAAGCATTCAAAAATTGGCAACTTCGCAACTTGACAAGTTTTAAGGGATGTATGAAAGAAGTCTGGATTAATCACAAATTAGTTGATTTTGAAAATGCTGCTCGACAACAAAAAATTACACCGGGATGTGCTTTATTAGAAGGGGAGAACGTTGAAACAGATGACGAAAGAGATTTCATGGATGAAACACCTCACAATAGTAAAGAAGTATGTTTATTATTTTTCGGATATTTTGCAAAATGATCATTTTATAATTTTTAAATCATTTTTATAATTTTTTTTAGGTTGATCCTTGTGATAATAATAAATGCCGACGTGGAAGCCGCTGCGTTCCCAACTTAAGTTCTCGAGATGGTTATCAATGCAAATGCAAACATGGACAAAAGGGACGATATTGTGAACAAGGTGAGGGCACCACTACAGAGCCCCCATCAAACACTGGTATTAATAATTCATTTCTTCATTCATTACTAACTTAAAATCATTCAAATATTTGTTTTACATTGTCTTAGCACTGCATGAAATTTTCATAAAAGTAAATGTTTTTTTTATTTATCTGAATTATGAATGCTTGAGAAAAAATTCATTAAAAAGTATCTACTATTCTGATCCGATCTATAAAGGGAACAAAAAGATATTTCTACCAAAAAATTCTATGTTTTAGTAAACCAAGAAATTGAATTTTTACGTGTTTTTGTAGCGTTTTATAAAGCATGCATGTAACATTTATTATTACATGGCTTTTAGATATTTATAACTTCTAACGATTATAGTTAATAGTTCGATTTTGCTACTACATAATGCAGTATCCATTCTTATTCCTATTATAAATCAAGAACAGAAATGTAAAGATTTCCTCGTTTGTTTATTTAAAAATAAAATTTCATACCTATTTATTTCTCTATAATGAAATAATATTTATTGTGTTTATTTTAATTTCGATAAATGCAAAGTGTAAACTCACTACCTACTACGGCACCGAAGAAGTTAAAGAAAATCAAAGTTTTTGAATTAGAATGTAGAAGTCATCTAATTTTTATTCGATTCATGAAATTATTTGAAGTTCGATAAATAAAAACTTACACCCATTAATAATAAAACATTAGTTAGAAACTAAACGTCAACTTCTAATTTATTTAATGCTTTTATACCGAAAGTTAACTTCAGTTTAAAATTGTATTGTCTCTTATGGCATAAATGGTGTAATTAGCACTGTCTTTATCTGAAAAAAAAATATAAAATTGTTTTGTACAAAATGTTCATTGACAGTTTGGAATAAGAATCGTTTCATGTTCATATTAACATTCATATTGTAGTATAATAATTTAACAACAAATTTGCCACAAAATTAATATTTTAATATATTTCAGTCGCCTCGACATGCCGCAAAGAACAGGTCCGTGAATATTATACGGAAAATGACTGCAGGTCTCGTCAGCCACTTAAATATGCTAAATGTGTTGGAGGATGCGGCAATCAATGTTGTGCTGCTAAAATTGTGCGAAGACGAAAGGTAAGAGTTATTAAAATTTGTTCTCATAAAATTTTTATGAGTTATTTTTAATATTAAATAAAATTACTATTTTATAGGTGCGCATGGTTTGCAGTAATAATAGAAAATATATTAAAAATCTTGACATTGTAAGAAAATGTGGATGCACAAAGAAGTGCTACTGACTGAAAGATGCGACTACCCAATTATATAACAGCAGCTTAGATACAAATTTAGAAAACCATAATATCACCATATTAAGTAACGATAATAATAATAGTAATTTAAGTAATAGCAATAGTAATAATAATATTAGTTTAAGTGATAGTATTAAGATAACAGAAGAACTATTTAATTCCTTTACTAAAAGTAAAATAAGGGAAAATTCCAGAGTAAATGCTAAAAATAGCAATCAGGAGACAAATATTGATGATTACGTAAGTGAATATGAGACTGAAGACAACGAAGACAGTTACGAAAGTGAGCTTCAAGAACGTATGCAGCTCAATCCAAGTGCTGATGACTATTACGAAGACGAAGAAGATTATGACAACGAAGATGAAGAAGAAGACGAGGCAGAATTACTGCCAGAAGCAAAGGAATTAGTGCAATTATCTGTTAATGATAGAACGCAAGAAGATGAAGAAGACATGGGTTATGATGAAGATGATGAACGAATAGCAATTGCTGTAGAACGACCTAAAGAACTAAGATCTCATGTTAAATCGAACAAAGATTTCTCAAGTAGAGAAGGAAGTGGTAGCATTGGAGGCAAAAATTTACATAGATCTTATAAGGAAGATACTAATGATAGGTTTAGGTTTGATCACATGAACTCTTATCGTCGAAAACAAGAGAAAATGTTCACAGATCATCAAACTCATATTAATGTTGGAGTTGTTCCGTCGGATGTTGATTTGCGAGAAAGCAGTGGCAATTTTGCTAACGATGATGAAGATAATGATGACGACAGCGATGACGACGATGATAGCGATGGGTTCTTTAACTCAAAACGAAAATCTAGTAGCCGTTACTTCAGAAAAAATACGAACGACGCAATAAAGATTATATCAACGCCTTTGGGTAAAGTTGGTATAGTGTATCAACAAACTCCCACCCAAATTGATGAGAAAAATACAGAGGATGTTGAAAAGAAATCGACATCATTTACTGACTTTGATGCACTATCACCAGACCCAGAGAGCAGTCATCGTTTGGCGTCTTCTCATCCGAAAATTACACCCGTCTTAACACCCGATGGCAAGGTTGCGCTGCTTTACCGCGGCGACTCTGAAAACTCCAAATATGAACCAATTAGAAATTTAACAAGCCACAAATTTAACAAAAATCAAGAATCAAATCCTGATAGAAAAACGCTGGGATCACCTACAAATATCGATGCAAATAGTAGCAGTGACTACAGTGATGCCGATTCAGCGGGAGATAACGATGAGGAAAAAGATCCGAAAGCATCTGACAACAATAATATGAAAACGAATGTTGGTTTTAAGGTGACCACTGATGAACAAGCAGCAATATTGCCAGCTCCCGAAGCTGCACCAACAACAGGGTCATTTATTATAAGACCTACCGATTCCGTTTTACCAATGATAAACCGACCTCTATCTGAAGTTCTTGGAATTAAAAAGAACCAGTTCAAACAATTTAGAATAAAAGATACATCTTCAACAACAGAAGCATCATTAGAATCACTGGCTGCAGTTAATATGGATTCGACAGATACAAATACCTTGCATTTCCTAACAAAAGTCAATTTGGCCGATTATCCTACATCTTCACGTACCAGAAACTATGATTTTGACTTTAGTCGAGACAACACAATGCTCGATGAACGATCACGCACAAAAGAACATCAATCTAAATCCACAATTGATAATAATCAGCCAATGGTTGTTGGCAATAATGAACCAATGAACGAAGAGATTTTATCAAAAACTGAAGTTGTAAACTTAGCTATAATTCCACATTTTGACGAAGAACTCGAGCGACTACAAAGGCTACGGGAATATGAGGAACGACGCCATCACCGACAACGACAAAGACAGAAACAAAACGAAGAGGATTTATCTGGCATCCATTGCATCATGCAGGCCATGATGGGTATTGCGGCAATATCTACCGTATTCGGGATGCTCGGTACATTTTTTAAACAACGTATTCTTGACCAATTACGCCTAATGCACTGGTAGTACAACAAGGGTATTCGATTGTTTAATGTTCCACAATTGAATACCCCCTCAACTCAGTTGTTAACAGTAATATTATAGTTGTGGCTTTAATCACTTTTCCTCCTTTAAAAAAACGTAAATAAAATAATAAACAACGACTCTTGCCATATACGTATAAATATTAAAATCTACTACAACTAAAATAATACATAAATGACAGCTTATATAAATTTGTAATCGAGTTTTCAAATTTAATTCAATTTAAATTGTGTTCCTTTTGCAACAACAATTATGTTAGATTTCATACGTTCTTATACGTATAATATAATAGGATAAAATTTAATTTTAATCGTATCATTTTTACCCAAGTATCATTTTATGTAAAAATACAGTGAGCAAAATATTACCACTCGCGTCTACAATGTAATTTCTAAACAATGAATGCTAAAAAAGAAACGAGAATAAAATTTTAATACAACAACATTCTCTCTCTCTCTCTCTCTCTCTTTACATATGTGAATTCAACTACCTATGAGAGGGAAAAATTTCAAACCCAATCAGTCAAAAATGTTTTAGAAAATTCAATGAAGTCACTCAAAAGCATTTCAGTCGGAAATGTGTCAAAAATCGAGATACTGAGTACGGGCATTAATTTATTTTCAAATATTTTATGACAATGCATGTCATGCAGCTTGACAAGTGTATTGTCGCCTTAAAAGTAAGGCGCTTTCAAACATAAAGTACAAATGTATTTTGCGCATTTTTAAATTTGTATCTGCTTTATATATGTATGTTGAAATTAAAAAAAATGGAATCATAACACATATTCCTCTATCATTTTACAGACTTTATTGATTAGCAACATCTTATCTTACTAATATTGTGCGCACTCTGTTTTTACATAAATTTCCTATAAGGGTTTACAAACAAATTTGACTGCAATAAAATATAAAAAAAAAAAAACTGAAACATGACTCGGAAATATAAAAATTGCATCTTATATTTTGTGACTAACCATTAAAAATAAAATAATAAAAATTTTAATATCCCAATTATTTAATATATACAACATATAACATACTAACACATACAAATATCTATACTGAATATCAGATAATATTGAAGCTACCCAGGAATAATAGTATATAAAAATGTACAATTTGCATATATTACAAACATATATACAATTTTGCAATTCTATCGTACACCAACTAGAAACTAGAAAATATGGGAAAATAAAATTTTGGTACATATAGAATGATAAACCATGAAAATATGTTCATTATCCTAAATCTTAATGTTTTTTTCTTTTAACCAACACATTTTTACATCTAATTTTTAAATTATGATGTTGACATTAACTGAACTTTAAAACATTTTACAAAAAAATGATATTGATTTGTTCACAAAAATTACCGTGCACATTCCGCCCTTAAAATAAATAAAAACAAATTCATACATACATGCATATATTGTAAACTAACTTAAACAATCGGACAAATAAATCGGAGAAGACCCCTCGTTGTAATCCAATATATTACGTACTCGAACCTATTCACAACTTAATACGTTTATCAAATTGAATTTTAATACAAACTACCAAACTACATTTAAATACATTATTGTATATATAATATACATATATATATTTATATATACATTATGTGAAAATTAATATGTAGAATGTTTAATTAGACTATTATAATAAGATTTTTTTTTCATTATCTATTAACGATATTTTCAAACAATCGTTACAAAATAATTTAGAATAGAAATAAATAAAGCTCAATGGTGAACATAAAATACATTTAAATTAAACAATAATAAAACAAAATAATATTTAAGCTGGGTAGTCGCATGTAAAAATAATGAAATTTAACAATTATATACATATTTATTAAATGTAATCTTAGTCGTTCATATTAACAAAAATTATATATAAAATTAATATACATATTTTTAGTAATCTAGATTAAGGTAATATTAACCAATCATCCTCCCAATAGAAAGAAAAATCATTCCTGCAATAATATTTCATTTTAGTACAAATTTCAAGATCCATAATCATTTAACTGTTCACCGATTATTTTAACATCCACACGCACATACAATTTGATCTAAATTAATTAATTTACTCATTTCTTATTTATTTAGTTTTCATTTCATAATATATATATTTCCAATAACACTAACAACGAAACAAAAAAAAAAAAAAACTTTTGGATGATTATCCTGACACATCTACACATCACATATTTAACTATTATATACTATGATACAGATACGACCGAGTGAACACGAACTAATAGATACTAAATGAATGTTAAAAATAATCTAATTTTTTGTCTTTTTTTTTTTGAAAATTGTAAAATGACTACATTTTCTAATATTGGGATTATGAGAAAAACAAGTGTATTAAAATACGGATAATGTAAATTGATTTTTTTAAGTGCAACTTAAAAAATATATATAAAGGAAGTGATGTGAATATTATTCACATATAGAAGTTTCCGGGATCATTTATTGTTTTTATTGCTTTAATCATACATTTTATTAATTCATTTCATATTTTATTGTTCTTTTATTCTTTTTTTTCTATATTAAACTTAAATGTACAATGTAATTTTAAACATCACATATAAGAAAGAACATACAACATAAAATATTAACTAAAATATGTATTTGTATAAAAATTTGTTTTTTATCTACTGTATGTAACTAACGTAATTCTAATATCTATGTATCCATTACTACAAATTAATTTATCAAATGTGTCGAAATAAAAAATCGTCAAAACATAAATTATTAAATGCATTTTTATTTTTTTAATTCTAAATTATCATTAAGTAAATTAAGGTTTTTGCAGACTGCTCAATTGACAACTTTGAATAACATCATAAATTCACTAATCTGCAGTACAAGAAAAACTTTCACCAAACATTACAAAGCGACCACCTAAACAACCTGAAGTTTTTCTCTAAGAAAAAGCTTCCAACAGAGCTTTTACAACAAAACAAAACATTTTTTTTTTTTTGTTTTTTGACAATTTTTTTTTGTATATCGTTCACATTTTGCTGAAAAATATATCAGCTTCATTATAGAAATAGTGGTATTAAATACCGCTATCGACTTAAGAACACGATTGTCTGTATTTAATTAAATCTAAAATAATAATTACAAACATGGAATAACTGAAAAAAAAATCGACCCGTACAAATTTACAAATAATAAGAACAATTTGTGCAAGTAATATAATTTTTTAACGAAATATATACGTGTCGTTAATATTGTTAATATATTGAACTAAATAATAATTGAACTAATTTCTTTAAATATATTGAACTAAGTTACTTACTCCAAACTTTTTGAGGCTGTACTCCCTCAGAAGTATAGGCAGAATAAGGACAGAGCGGTAGAACGAAGTCATGCGAGATACAAATGGAAAAAACCTATATCGGGATAAAAATTCCTTGGGTACTTATAAGTCGTCCTTTAATACTTACTCCTACACATCCTGCCTCGCAACATTCAGAGTTCATATATTAACATCCGTGGTGAGTGAGGCAAAACTAGACGAATCCTTAAGTCACGTAACTAGGACTTTTAATAATGCTTAAAAATCCTGGTGTAAAGAAAGTTGCAGTTCTAAGAAGTTTCATTACAAAGGGTCCTAAAGATAGTAATGAAATGTTAAAACTACTGATGACAACGCACTCTCTTGTTGCAAAAATGAGGCCAGTGATGATTTTGAACCAGATCCTGTAGTATCATCTGTTTATCTTTATAAATCTGCACCCCAGACAACTCTAAATATTATGCTAAACAACTTTACAAATTATGCTAGAAATTGCTCCCCTTCACATATTCATCAGGAATATCGCTGTAGGTCTGTAATACGTGTGAAAAAAATCGGACAAATTGAGGCATAACCATATTGGACATGGTACAGTCTTAAGAGATTTGATAGGTTCAAATTTGATTCTGATTACTTATGCCATAGTTGAAAGTCGTCATTACTAAAGCTTACATATAACCTTAAATTTGTATTAACGCGATTTTTATTAAAATATCTTTAATTAATAGTGATTTTTGATTAATTGCTATTCAAGAAAAAATGTTCAGTAATTTGCTTTTCTGTAAAAAACATTGTTAAAAAAATCCAATTCGGTTTCAATAGGTTTATATTAAAGATAAAAATTGTTCACAAGGAAATGTTAAACTTGAAAAATGACATCCCATTTGCTTGTGTTAAATAAGAAAATTAAATATATAAAACAATAGTCAATATTTATGTGCTATTTTTTATCAAAAGATCAAAAAACAACCTACCTTTAAAAATTTTATTGGCTTTTGCAATAAAACATTCCTGAAATCAATTAGAAAAAAAGCGAAGAAGTATTGATATCCAAAGAATATAGCGAACGTATTAAAAAATCTATAATATGAAGAATTTCATAACATTTGTTTTTATATTTTTCTAGATTAGGGAATTTAATAATATGATAATTGATAGTTTTTATTTAATATATTAGTTGATTTACAATCGCAATAATAATGCGATTACGTGATGCAATCAATCAATCATCGACTTCTTAAAACCATGTCACTCCTCACATGTTTTTTAAGTTCAATTTTATTGTTTGTACTTTTCTCTCTATTAGTTAATTTTACTTCTTGTGCGTTTTTTTTTTTTTCTATTTTATTGTAGTTTTCCTGGGTTGACAATCATTGGCCGGGTCATTCCGCTGCCTAGAAGCGACTGTCGTGGGAAAGCTATCCTTTAAAAAATATTAAGTCCTTTAAGTTCCAACTGAAATGAACATGAATTAATTGAATTAAATGCAATTAAACGAAGTAGAAAAGTATTGCCAATATAGCACTTTTGGTGCTAGATTGTTGGCATTTCAGAATGTTAGAATAATGCTTCAAAATGAGAAACATTTGAATTATTATGAGAATTGGATAAAATTTATAAATTTTTTATATTTTCTGTACATTTTATATACTAACAAGCAAAAGTGCTATAGTCGGTCAAATCCGACTATCAGAAATTAAGGCAAAAAATTAGTATGGACCAATTGGAATTAAATTTGGAACATATGTTAAGTCGGTTAATAATTTATTTGTGCCAACTTTCAGTAAATCGCACACATATTTAAGAAATTTATTGGCATTATTCCACCTACCGGTAAACATTTGTATAGGGGCTATGTGAAATAATATATACATTTCACATAATAATTTCAACAGGCTCCGTTCTTGAAATTGAACATATAATAACCTGAACAATGATATTCAGACGAATGGAAATTCTTGAATCGACTGATTTTGATTCGAACTTTTCCTCTTTGTATAAACTTTCTCTCTATGTTGAAAACATCCGCCCAAAATTCTTGATCCACATCGAATTCTGAGTCGATTTAACGATGTCCGTCTGTCTGTCCGTCTGATTAAAACACGCTCACGCCAAAACTACTTGACCAAACGAATTGAAAGTTATACTATATTATTTATTATTCTTCTAAGCAGTTTGGTATTGAATTTCAGCAAAATCGGTTTA
>JACGTJ010003672.1:0-12173 GCA_014858695.1 Chrysomya rufifacies | reverse complement strand
CCAAGCCGAATATAATATTCTTACTTGTTTATATTCTAATTATTTTATGATATTAACTATGCCTATAATCTCTCTTATGACCCATCGATTAGCCAATATGGAGTTCATGCTGATTACAGATAAATGCCGCAAAAGTGAGCTTGAAAATAAATTATGGCAAAACAAGTTGATGCCATTATGTTCGGATATTGAAAGTCCACTTAAAGTGGTTGATAACATTATTTAGGATATGTGTAATTTAACCTATTTACAAGGGCTGGAGGCTCTGAATAACTGATCGAATCAGGTGTGATATTCTACCAACTTGACAAATATCGCGATATTCAAAGATTCTGTTTAATTCTAGCTTATGTCTGTAATATTATTAAATTGTACGAAATGGAGCTTTACACAACTACAGATTACGTTAAATCCTACTGCCAAACCGCATCTCTAATATTGATTATGGTCGGTTATTCATCCCACCAGCTTTTATTGAAATACATAAGGGAGTGGAGATGGATTGGACACACACTAAGAAAAAGTTTTCCTTGAAATTATACATACTGTGATGAAATGATGATACTCAGAGAAGCTTGGAAGAGAGAGAAGATAAAGATTTCCAAAAATCGAGCGAAATAAAAACCATCGATTGACCTGAATTGCGATGGTTTAATAAGGCCCAGTGTTATCACAAAATAAAAAATAAATTCAAAACTAGCCTTACTTACATTGTATTATAATTGAGCAGACATTATTAACACTACTGTATAAACAGATACAGATAATTTAAAGACGATCGAATACATACATATGATACGAAATATTTCTTACTTTTCTGCATGTAATTTGTAGATATTTTCATACAATATATAAGTTAGTATAACTGTGTGTACATTTTAATGTAATTAAATATAAAAAAAATATAGAGAAAATACAAAAGAAAGAGAAGATATCAAAGATGGTGACGATGAAACAGACAGAATGCATAAAATCATACATATAGATATACTTTTACTTTGGTACAAATATACATACTACAATTGTATTTGTTAAATTTAAAGGTACGTAGTAAATTTCTGGACAAATGCCAACGAGTTTAACGGAGCACAAAACTGTATACCTATTTTTTTCCCTCCATAATACAATTGCTTTTATTCCATCAGACAAATTTCTGTTTAAATTTCCATTACTTTAATGGGAATAATGTAAACATAAAACATATATTTTGTTTTTTCAAGCTCCCTACAGTAGGAGAAATAAAATCTTTGAAACTATTTATTTAAAAAAAAATAATTTTGCAACCACTGTAACTTACAAACACCTGTTAACTTTTTGTTTATTTAATCCACCATCTATTTTTTTTCGTATTATGGGATCTATATTTTCTAATCTAAGCTTTTTTTTTTACCAAATTACACAAATCTATAAACTCACAATATACTGAAAAATCGTATTATGAAAAAACTAAGTTTAAAGCAAATAGAGGTAATTAATTTCATTAAATAAATTGTATTTTTTTTGTTCACATACATTTTTCAGGAAAACAATAAGAGACTTACATAATTTGTAGAAGCTTTATTATTTTTACGGTAAAAAAAAATATTTGCAATAGTTTTGACTTATTTAAAACAGGAAACAGACTTTAGTATTATGTCAGTTTAAAGCTGTAGTTTAATTTTAAAATCGTGAAACAATAAATTAAGCATTGACGTTTAGATTGAAAAAATAATGAGAAAAGAAATTAGTTCACAATGAATTAATGTGTTTTGTATATCTTATAATAATTAAAACTACTGAAGAACGACTTATAAAAACCATAGAAAAAAACCTTCTCATTTTTATTCCGTTTACTACAAAATATCTCGATAAGATGATTTCTTAATATCTATCAATAGCTTCTATAACAGAATCCTAGTGACATCAAGGTTCATAGAAGATAAGACGATAATATCAACATGGTTTTCGCAAGGACTGCTCCACAATATTAACCTTCTATATTTTACAACATACACAGATTTTAGTAAAGAAAACAAGAATTACTACTACTTTGCATGTCGTAGTATAATTAGAATAAAATCATATATTTTGGAAGAAAAAGCAAAATATCTTTTTATCAACAAAATTTCTAAAAATATTCTAGTAATATCTAGAGTTCTTCTTTAAAACGGTTATCTTGACCCTACTCTTTTCATTTTTAACGAACTTCCAGTATTAATTTTTGCAACATCTTAATGTTTGTATATGATGATAAAATCTTTTGGTATTATAAGGAATTTATTCAATCTGACAACAATAATTTCTTTATTTGGTAAATCAAATGTAGCTAAATCTTAAAACATGTAAATGCTTGCGATTCTTCAGAACTAACTTTAACCAACCAACCAACCAACTTCTTAATGAATTAAACGATTATCAATAAGGCTCAAGATGTACTTGCTCTTTAAAACATCGCACAAAAGTATTCAATGATCAATGATACTATTAAGCAACTGCTTACTTCATTAGCTAGACTTGGAATTAGACTATAAAATAAAGAATCCTGTCTACAACATTCATATAAAAGCAATTGAATCTATATAGAAGAAATTTTTGAAATTGAAATTCATCTCTTAACTCCCTTCAAATGTTAATAAACTTGAATTAATAAAATTGCCTATTCTCTCTAGCAGACGAACAATGTCTTATATGAAGTTTAGATTAAATCTAATTAATCGAGAATTTTAAGTTACATTAACGAAAATAACATTTAATTTTATAAAAGCATGTAAGTATAAAATCCATTGACTTAAATAAAAATAATAATTTCATAGGACAATGTTGTTGTAATGTAACTGGATTATAAATTCATAACTGGACGATTAAAAAATTTATAATCATTTTGGGATGAGAATAAAATGTTTTGAAATTCATTTATATTAAAGCTTAAATCTGCTATTTTATAAAAAGAGAAATTTTTGGAATTTTGTTGACATAATGTAGAATGCTGCCTCTATGAAATAATTGGTTGTAAAGTTACCTTTTCTAAAGTGATTGCATATGAACCTATAGAGTTTAATATACAAACAATTTATACAATTTTATTATTGGACATTCGTTCACTTGAGTAAATTTTGCAAAAGTAATACGATTTTTAACAAAGTTTTTCACCCTCAACTTCGTATTTTTCAAAATATAAATAAATTAATAAATAAACAAGTATCACATATCCCAAAACAAATTGTAAGAAGTATATGTAGCAACTTTTCTTATACTGTGTTATCTGATAGATTAACCTAACTCAAGTAATGGACGCAGAAATTCCGAAAGAAAAAATGTTTAAAAATATATTGTTAATTATATTTATTCCAGTTCCAAAATGAACTACAATAATAATGATCCACTTACATTGGATCACTATTTTTGTGGCCCTTGTTCCATATACATAAAATTAATTCAATAGTAGGTGATTTAATAAAAATCAGCAGCCCTTTTATATACGTTTACTTGAAAAAGAAAGGGCATTCCATAAAAAGTAGTTAATTTTTTTAATAAAATACAACAGAAGTTAATTTGTTAAACCCTTTGAAAGCAGTTAGTTGTCTTTTGTAATCAAAACTTTTTTAAATAAAATATGTACATTATTCAATACTTTAACAGTCACTATACTCAATGCTTATCGTTTTTTTGAGCTTATTTTTGCTCTTATAAACTCATTGCAAGTTCACCAGTGTTAAATGTACAAAGATTCAAATAAAAATTTATATTATTTTTAACCCATCTGAAATATTTTGTATTCACAGTTTCACTTTTGTTACACTTTCAAAAAGTAATTATGTACATATGTAAAGCATTTCTTCTTTTCACCTAAATTCTAGAACATTTCTTTATTGATTTGGTTTAGAAACACCATTGTGATTAGTTTTGTGATCAGCTTTAACTGGCAATTTTTTTTTGTGTTATATGTAAATCTAATGCAAGTCTAACAAAAGAATACATTTTCATTATCTTACACCTCATTATGAAAGTAGACTATAATACAATAAATTGAACATAAGCAACCAAGCGTAAGTACCAACAGTTTGTGATTCGTAGCGATACATTTCAATGCACATTATTACTATGACATTTAATGTAGCAGCAAAAAGCAGAAATCAAAGAAATGAAGATGCAAAGACCCTTCAAAAATTACAATCTTATTTGTTTCATTGAAAATTATTTTATCTTTTAGAGAATATGAAAAAAAAAAAAACATCAAGAAAGAGAAAGTCTTTGGCAGTATACAATTTAAACCGATACAAAAAATATATACTATAAAATAATATACATATGTTTATTATAATAGTTAAAATGATCAAATAGAATTTAATATATGTCTAAGTGTATGTATGTGAGAATGCACGTATACGAAACGCATACACAAAAACCTATTTTAACGAATAGATAAAGAAATGAACATTTTTTTAGAAGTAATTGTGCCGTGGCATTAGAATATGTATATTAGAGTGGTACAAAATGCCTACCAACACTATATATTATAAGTGTAACATAATTCTTAATATCTAGCTAAAATCTTCGCTTCAAGAGGTTATTGGAAAATATTGTCATATAGCTATTTATTTTGATAGTACATTAATATATTTTAATATTTTTTTTTTCATCAAATTAGAGAATTATTTATAGAACTATGTGGTGATCTGGATTTCAAATGCTTTATCAGTTTAAACAAATTAGAAAGTTGAAATTGTATAAATATGTATATAAATTAGCGTGCATAATTTGATGTAAATTTCACTATAAAACATAGCCATAGCTGAGCCAGTCTAATGTATTTTCATATACATACATAAACATATCAACTAAACTCATAGTGTATATAAAATATATACAAATTTACAGTATTTAACAAAAGTTATAAAATTTCTATTTAAATTTTAATAAAGTGGAATAAAATAATTAAGTAGCAAGAGAATAATAATCAAGTATATAAATCTTTAGTTTTTAAGATTAAAATGTTGCTAATACATATAATAATGTAACCAATTTATTATACAGTTTGATTGGTGTTAGAATTGCAATAGAGTCTTACATCAAGTTTATGGCTTAATTTATATTTGTCATAAGATATTTTATATCAAAGACTTGTAGCTCCTAAATTATTATAAGATTTAGATATACAGGCGTACAGATACGATTCTTCAGTTTAGAAGCATATTTATTCTAGTAACAGCCTTCATATATTAAGGCATTTTTCTACATTCACATAAAGTATTAATGCATTTTGAGGACACAATTATTTAAGTTAATTTTCAATGTTTGTATTCAAACTGAACAGTAAACTTTTACAAATTTCTGTTAATATTAATAGTATGTTTATATTGAAGCCATCATAAAAAACAGTACAAATTAGAGACTTAAATATTTAAACAAAATCGCAGAAAAATAATAATATTCGCAAATATATGCACCATTCGAGGGCTTTAATTTATACAAAAAATAAATTAAAATTACTTTAGCCACAACTTCTTAGAATGTATGGAAATTGGAAATATTAATTACACGAAATAAAATATTTCTTATACAAATAATAAATATAATATCTATAATATAAGAAGGGAGAACAAATTTTGTAATGTACTATATAAAGCAATATATGAATTAGTATGTAGTAGTTAATATACAAATAAACAACAAACCTTTTTAAACCGACAGTTTTATTTGAACCCAATTTGCTAAGTTTTTGTTTTTTAGTAGTTGATGTTGTCATAGTTTGGCGGGGATTCGAGGATGAATTCAGATGCAACGACTGTCTATCACTTAAATCGGAATCTAAAACATTCGCCGTTATTTCATTTGCAGTAACAGCATCATCTGAAAGCGTTTCGTCATTATCTGTACTAACATTAACATTAACAACGTCATCACGGCCATCTAAAGCACTACAACTTCTGTCATTGTTGCTGGCATTATTATTCAAACTGAACGAATTGTTATTATTACTATTACTACTGTTGCTATTTTGTCGTTTAATGCGTGGAGGCGGTGTGGCATTAGCATCATCGTTCAATAAATGGGTGCGTTCATCACAGGATTCGGCCACATTTGCCAAAAGTGCATCAACCTCAGTTGGTTGCTGGTGCATTTGTTGTAGATCACTACACACTCCTACCCCACCACCAGTACCACTGCCAACTGTTGTATTATAGGATGAACTTAAACGTAAACTTAAATTTCGTGGTGGTGAAGGCACTTGCTGCTGCTGCTGTTGTTGTCTAATACTGCTGCCGTTTTCACTCATTGGACGACCATTTGAAGTCGTTGTTTCCTGAGCTGATATAGCGTATGAAAGCATTAAAAAATCTATTCAATGCTCTTTGTTAGCTATCTTGTACAAGGATATTTGCTTAATAGGGATGGTATCCTTGACTTTTTGTTTCTTTTTTCTCGTATGTATATTGTTCGTTGCTGATGATGCTGCTGTTGCTAGTGATATTGTTGTTGTCAGCTTCTTGTTTGTTTATTTACCTTGCTTTTCAGTTTATACGAAATGATTACAACGTGTCGTTGTAAGTGAAGCTAAAAAAAATATGTAATTGAATGTTACAACAGTCTTTATATTTTTATAACTTGATGTCAGCGACCGGAAGAAATCTCATTTCCGGATTGACGACACAATTTGTTTCTTCTATTTTTGCTTTAACGTTACTAAAAAGGTTGAAAATATTTAATACTCAGTCTGCTTAGCCAAAAGGCGCTACACTCAGTCTTTAGTATACAATTAATTTGATATTTTTTATATATATAATAAATACTTTTTTTCAGTAATATTTTACAATTTTATTTTTTGTATATATACTATTTTTGTTATATTTTGGCGTTTTTATTTATTTTTCTTTTGTTTTAATTGTGCAATTTTTATACAATAACTTTTCTTTTAGGTATTGGTTTTATTGCATTCCTCCACTATTTCGCATACACTCAACTTTATTTTCTTTTATTTTTTCGTTTTTTGTTATAATGCGCCTTTTGTTTTTCTTTCAATTTTCCTTCTGATTGGTTTGTGTATAATAAAATGAATGAATTCCCTTTTTATTTAGTTCAGAAGAAATATATAAATATTAAATTCTCTTTTATTTAGTCGTCAATGCATCTGTTAGAATTTGTTTGTTAATTATACTTCTTGTTTATTTTATTTAAACATTTCACGAAAACATGCAAATTTGTTTACAACGTCAAACACCAAACTTGTAAATTTATTTATGTCCACACAACAAAAAAAAAGTCTTTTTTTCGATTCTCTAATTAGAAATTTAAGCACAGATGAATAAAAACGTACTTTTAAACGAACAGTTGATTATTATTTTTTTAACTGTTCAATGTTATAAATGTCAGTTTGATTTCAAATTGTGAGAATTTTATATCTTTTATTAATGGTCACAAAGTATAAGAATATAAATTTATTGATTCATTTTTTAACAACTTAAGTTTTTATGTTTATTATATTTGCAGTTGTAGGCTTTTTATATATAGTTTCTAGTTCAAAAAAATACTAATTTCTAATACACAGTTGTATAATGTGGGTATTAACAACCGTGTATTTCAACCAAAACAAAAATTATTATATTTTCCAATTGGAAATATACATTTTCCACTGAAGTTTAGACCATTTTGAAGTTAAATCCCTTTCACACGAGGCGATAATCTATGCGACGCCTATATTTTTGATGTTAAAACAAATACAACATTACTGAAGCATGGATTTGTCGCCTCGTATGAAACGGCTATAATACCAAAAGAATTTTTATGTCATCGTATAATTTAATTACCAAAAAACAAACATGTCATAAAAAGATCTGGAAAGCGGTTTTCAATTTATGAATTAATTTGGCAAAATTTTACAAGGCTTTAAGATCATTTCTTTATTTATGCATTAATAAGGTCTTTCTGTGTAGAAGGCTTTTGCTCGGTCCATTTGACATTCCTTGAATGGTTGCTTCGATGAACTACTAGAATAAAAATATATTAATAAAGATATATATTAATAAGTACACAATACATCTATTAAAAACAGGTTAAGTATACTTAGATGACCTACCGTCAATATTTTCTCCGTGCTAAAACATTCTATGTCATTTCTAGCCAGTACCCAATCTGGGGTTTCACAACTCCAAAATACACGGACATTTATTTGATTGAGAATTGATTCTAAGGTGTTTTTTGGATTCAGTCATGTATAGAAAATACAATAGGAACAATTATTTCAAACCACATTCATATAAAGGTTACTATTAATGTTATAAATAAATCTGTTAGAAAAAAAGACGTAAAAGAATTATTTGCATATATATTCAAAATATGGATTTTGATACTCTAATAATGCCTTTGGAGTACATTCCTGAAAGAAATAAAAGTCAAATGTTTGGTAGCAAATACCTATAATAATTCTGCCATGGTTATAAATTATATTCAATTACCAACGAAATATATGAATGTTTTTATTGAAAATCGCTCTTTTACTAGAAAATCGCTACTTTTTATATGGAAAAAGCTGAATAATCATCACTATTAAAAATTTAATTAATTGTATTCAAGTATCAAAGGCCTTTGGGAGTGTTTTTCAAATAGCTGAAAATTTGTTGTAAAATATCTGTGAAGAAAAGTAATCTTTATAGTTTTTTGTTAATTATATTTAATCACATAAAACCAAATAACATGTAAGTAATAAATTAATATTAATTAAAATAAGCGGAAAGTAAGCAAAAATGAAAAACATTGTGTGTCGGTAGAATTTAAGTTGTTTTTTTTTCTTTTGGTGATGTGTAAAGAATTGTGGGCTTAAATAAAATCATTCTTGTGTTTTTTTATGTTACATTTAAATGAATCATCTTGCCATTGTGTCTTTAATAAAGGGCAGATAATTAAGAATATTAAAGATATTAATTGATTTTATTTACGATAACGGTTTATGTAAGTAAATACTAAATGGATTTGAAAATTGTTAAATATGCATTGAACAGTAGATATTATTAAGTTTCGCCTTTTTTGTGTGAACTGAATTATAATGTATATTTTAGAATTTATAATAACAATTTTTTACCTTTTATGGTATTAAATTTACAATATTTTCTTTGTAGATTTTGCAATATGTATAAAAAAAACAAAAACATAACCAAAAGCAATGAGCAATGTTTATTCATTATATTGCTTTTATTTGTTTCTTGTTGCTGCAAACACATACTATATGCACACAGTAGAAGAAAACAACAACGTTCAAAATATTCACGAAAATCGAAAATGAAGTTATGAGTCATTAACTAAAAATTGTGTACATTATTCGTTCAAAAAGTTGTTGACACAATTTACTGATAAAGTTTTTCTTAAAATATTTTTTATACCCATTTTGGTTATAAAGATTTAACAACAACACGACAATTTAAAAACAAACCTTGATGACAAACATAGTTTTATGTTTACATTATAGTTAACCAAAATGTTTTTCTTTATTCATTCGGTCTGTAGAAAAATTAATACGTAATTTAATCAGTTAATTTTCCTTCTTTTTTTTTCATAATAGCTTATCATATTGGCAGGTTTTAGTCAGAAATTGTATTTAGAACATTTCAATTATTTATAAATTTTAACATAAGAAAAATTTGAATAATTAAACTGATTCCCTAAAGTATATTTTTATTACTAATCCAAATTGTGCTGAAGCTATTTTAACAAAAAAATTGTTTTAATTTTTATTGTATTGTTTGTTTCAATTCAATTAATCGTTGGCTGTTGAGTTCAATAACAATAGTTTGATCTTTCCTATCTTTTCAAATAAAAGTTATATTTTTAAATTTATTCACTATTAATTCTTAATAACTTTTAGTTTCACCTCGTATTTATTTGATTAATAAATTGCTATAGAAATTGAAAAGGGAACCTCAAGGAACAACAATTATTAAATTACAAGAAATACTTTCCCTATAAGGATATTTTTGCTGAAATTCAATTTGTATTGTAATGTATTTCAAGTCTTAAATTGAAAACAGTTGTTCTGGAATTTAAATAATGTTTATATTTGAAGATATTTAATCAAAGTTCACTTCCATTCAACAACAAATTTAAACACTTGAATATATGGGATTATAGTGTTGATTGGATCCTTTAATAAATATTGTAGACATGAGAATGCCACATAGGCATCCACAAGAACATTCCTATGTAAAAGGATAACACCCGCAGGGTTTGTAGGCTATATCACGATTAGTACCTGTAAACTATTATTTGCCACTGCCTAAGATTGCACAACCTACGACTTAGATGGTTACCCAAATTTCATGATAGACTAACTAATTTACCAGAATGTGTTATAGGTAATATCATTGGCTTTTTTGCCGGAATTAAGGGCCTGAAGAAAACTAGTAGGAATAGTAACATTAATAGTGGCAAATTTTTTTCTTTACTTCACATTTCTATTTAATTCTATTCAGTATTTTTGTTTCTAGTCACTTATCTTAACCTTGTTGCTGACAATATAATAGGTTCTCAGACCAACCCAATGTTCTAAAAATTCCGATGTTTATGACTAACATATTGGCAGTTTTTTTGGGATTGGTCATTTAACCTTTATTATTTCTTTAAGGTTATTGTCAGACTAAGTTTTTTATGATTAAAACACCTATGAAATCATATAAGAAAACCTAAAAGTAAAGACCTTAATAAGCATATACTAAGGAATAAAAATAAAGACTATTTCATAACTGTTCTATTAATTTTTTCCTTTTTCATTTCTTTTAATTTAGAAATCAAAATGTCTTCTCGCAAAACTGCCGGTCGTCGTGCTACCACAAAAAAACGTGCTCAGCGCGCCACATCCAATGTCTTTGCCATGTTTGATCAGGCTCAAATTGCTGAATTTAAAGAAGCCTTCAATATGATTGATCAAAATCGTGATGGTTTTGTAGAGAAAGAAGATTTACACGATATGTTAGCTTCATTAGGCAAAAATCCTACCGACGAATATTTAGAAGCCATGATGAATGAAGCACCAGGTCCAATTAATTTTACCATGTTCTTAACATTGTTTGGTGAACGCTTGCAAGGCACTGATCCAGAAGATGTTATTAAAAATGCATTTGGTTGTTTTGATGAAGAAAATACAGGCGTACTTCCTGAGGATCGTTTGCGAGAACTTCTTACTACTATGGGCGATCGTTTTACAGATGAGGATGTAGGTTTATAAATTAATTTTAACTGATAATATTTTAAAAAATATTTTTTTTTACAATATTTTTAGGTTGATGAAATGTATCGCGAAGCTCCTATTAAAGGTGGACTCTTCGATTATATCGAATTTACAAGAATTCTCAAGCATGGTGCTAAAGATAAAGATGAACAATAAATGCTACTATATGTAAAAACATTCCCCCCTCCATTTTATAAACGAATACCTTTTTTGTTCATTATAACCGTTTAAATTAATAATGAATACAAGAAATAGTAGATATGTCCCTATTTGTTGTTGTAATTATTTTTCTTTTCCAATTTTAAAGGCAACTTATCATCGAAACGTATATAAATCTAAAAAAAGGAAAATTATATGACCGTTTGATATGATTTGGATGTTTTAAACCCTAATGTATTTTTATAAATTATTTTATTTAATATTTTTTCTTTGATCCATAAATATGTATTTCTTAAAGTACATTTGAGTACTTAATGTTATTATAATACACTTTAACCCTTTTTATATATGTATATGGAACACTGTATGCCATTTCGAAAAAAAAAAATGTAAGAATATCACACTTATAAGTATTAACGTGAAAATCATTTATATATCAAAATACTGAATAAAATTTTATACATAATTCATACATTAATTTTTGCCTATATAATTTTATTTCCATATTTCAGAAAAAAATTAAAGTAGTACTTTCTTTATGTAAGTAGTGTTAGAAAACTTTATAAACCCCAGCCTTAGTAGCTAAATATAAAAACATAATTTTTTTTCCAAATATGTAGCTACATATATGTATATGTTGTATTATTTGTTCACTTATAAAAAGTAATTTTTATCTTAAGTGCTTTTTTCCTTTCGTAGCCTTTTTAATGTTTTAACAAGTAGGAATATTTTATTCGGCTTGGCCGAATCTTTGATACCCACCATCAAAAGAGGTTAAATAAAATAAATGCTGAAGTGGGCAGAATGTGGGCGGGCCAAG
>JACGTJ010003666.1:0-10312 GCA_014858695.1 Chrysomya rufifacies | reverse complement strand
ATTAATTTGATTTTATTTATGTTCAATTCCAGGTTACAAAAGCTGAAGTAGAAATCCCCAAATCCTTGGAATTAAAAGTCAACACCGAAAACTTACACTCTCTTTTCGATAATATTGAAAAAGGTTTATCTGTACAAGCCTATGTAGAGAACTTAAGCATTAGTAAGCTAATGCCTTTAATCTTTAAAGGTGTTGAAATAGAACAACCATTAAGTAACTATCTGGAAATTGTGTGCTTCCTTATGTATCATTACTATCCTTCGGCCGAAAGTGTTGTATCTTTGTATAAACAACAATTTAAAAGCATGTTAAAATACATGAATAATTGGTTAAACTCTCAGGAAAAACAAGAAAAACATTTATTTATTGATCCAAAAGCTGGAGAAATCATACCGCTGCTCAAAGAAGTGCAATCTCTAGTGCTGTTTGGTAAATATGAGTTTGAACAAATCTTTGAAAGTAAAACGGAAAATGATATGTGTGAAGTGGAGTATAAGGGTAATATTAAAAAGTTTTCCTTAAACATTAAAAATACACATTTACTAATGATTTATGTGCAACATGTTCTATTTGAAATAGAACATTTAAAAGCAAAGGAGATATTAACACAACAACAAGCCTTAAGATCAGCGGAATTTATAAATGATTGTATGAAAATGATAGGAACATTTGGAGATGAAGAACAAATCTATTTCGATGAGACAAACGAGGTATTAAACAATGAAAGTTTACAGCAAAAATTAATGAAATATATTTATGGCGTTAGATTGTGTGCAGTAAAATCTAATGAATTAATATCAGATGAACATTTAAAAGAAAGTTTTAAAAATTATTTGATTTTCTTAAATGCCATAACTGAATATTGCCAAAATTTGGAAAATTTTGATAATTATGCGGAAAATTTTAAATTAAAACTAGTAAAAGCAGTAGCTATTTCTTTGCAGCATAAGGAGCAAGTTAAAAAAAATTCTCAACATTTTGAGGAATTTCTTAATTTATGTAAAGTTTTTAAACTGACGGTGGAACAATGTCAAGATATCATAAATTTATTAATGGATAATTTAACTTATAAAGATTTTTTCCTGGAAGCAGATAGCAATCAAAAAACTATATATTATATGTTAATGGTTATGGTTTTGCAACGTTTAGCAGAATTGAAAAAATCCATAAAATCCTCAGATTTTATAAAGAAATTTGGCAAAATTTATGGTAATTTCTTTAAGAAATTAAGTGGAGATTTTAATGTGGAATCATTGGAAGAGTCGTTTTATAATTTCCTTTATATCAATCATCAATTTATCGAAAATTTAGATAAAAAATTTTTCGATTCCTTTTTTGGCGAAAGAAAATTATTTAAATCTTCTATCAAATTAGCCACTTTGGTATTTGAACGTACTACAAAATATAATAAAATTTTTGTTAACTATTTAGAAGCACAAATGGATAAGAAAGAACTTATGTATCCTTTATTACATGTGGCTTTTAAAAAGCAATTACATTTAGATACAGCCGTTTTACAAAAAGTCTATCAAAATTATAAAAATGGTTTTATGAGAACCATCGAGAAACCTTTAAAAGCTGGCATGATTTATAAAGAAAATGTGGACACCAGTTTGCAATTAATTGAATTATGTATGCCTCTAAGTGAATGCAAAGATTTCTGTAATAAACAATTTAAATTTGAAAATATAGAAACCTATCAATTGAAAACGATTTATAAAATCTACGAAAAAGCTTTTAAAAATGTAGATTTAAAACAGAAATCTTCTATATTTGTTAATTTTATAATGTTGCAAGTGCAAATGTTAGCTTTGGATTTGAAAATGCAAAAATTAAATAATGATAAATTGGAATTAATAAGCTATCAATTGCAGCAATGGTTTAAATTTGCTGAAGAATTGTATCACTCTAATATTGATGAGAAAACAGAAAAGGAATCTAATGAATTGGAATTTACACCAGATTTCTCTAAACTTTTGAAATCTCAACAATGGCTTCAATTTTGTAAATCTTGTTTAAAATCTGGCATGCATATAAGTGATTCTGAATTGGAATTAGAAGCTTTAGATGATTATAATGGTTTGTTGTTAAAGCTTTTAGCCTATTTAGTGGATAATTTGTATTTGGATTATACGGAAGAATTACAAGAAACTCAAAATAATGAAGAATGTTCACAATTATATGAAATGATTTTTACTCATTCCAAATTCTATGATATTGTGCTCAACAAACCCTCACAGTCACAAGTAAAAACTCAGGTTTTACATTTATTATATATTATGGCTAAAAAAGCACCCGCTAGTTTGCAAGATAAACAAATACCAGTCATATTGGGAGCCTATCAGGCAAAACTTTATGATTCAGATCGTTATGCTTTAGCCCTATTAAATTTGTTTGAATACTATGACTGTGGTCTGGGTAAATATCGTCCCTTTATATGGGGTGAAAGTGCTATAGCTTTTTATGCTTTAAAAGCAGCCGATGAAGAAAGAGCTAAACTAACACAACAAGAAACTTCCATACAACAAGTTATGTCCTTGGTAGATCGTCAACTATGTGAATACACTTTGGAGAATTTTCCCATATGGCGTAAATTGGATACTTTACAACAAATGCCCGAAGTAGAATTTAAAAATCCCTACATAAAACCCTGGAACTTTGGAGCCAATAAGTTAGAAGAGAAATTGGAATTAGGCTTAAATGAAATTGCCGAAACAGAAAAACGTTTGTGCCCCAAACGTTCGGAAATCTATGCACAATGTTATGATCCTGCTTTTTTCGTTCCCTTAATGTCTATGTGTTTTTCAGCAGAATCTTATGCCCATCCCGCTAGGCCTGTACAAAATGGTCTATTGGCTTTATGTTTTGCAGCACTCTCCTCACAAGATAAAGAAATGCGCCAGGCAGCGGGTTGTGTACAATTACGTTATCGTCAACATTTCGAAAATAATAAATTCTTTGAGAAACCTTTATGGATACAAACCTATGAGAATATACAAGCCGGTCTTAATGATTTAAGAAATTCTTGGATGAAACATAAAACTAATTCAGGCACTCCCAGAGTACCTTATATACCCGCCTTATTTGTTGCAAAAACGTTTAATCTAACCACAGATCCAACGCATTTGTTGTACAAACAGCTGACCATGTATTTGAGACTAAAGGCCAGCTTTAATTTTCAATGTATACCCGAGTTTAATGTTTTATTCTATTCCCCAGAAGTAGAACATCAAGAATTTCGACAATTTATAGTGGAAGTAATAAAACATGGCATTAAATCTAGCTCAGATTTATTTTTACTAGTATCTACCAATACCTTTAAGGTTTTAATGGGTTTCTATGGCAGCACCATGTCTACTTTGGATCTTAATCTACAAATTCTATCGGTATTTTCTACGTGTGTTAAAATTCCTGCCTCTTCTAAGATTATGGTAGAACATATAGGCATAATACCCTGGCTAAGCTCCATTATCAAATCCATAGAATTTTATCAATTTGATGTTATTGAAGGACTCATTAGCATTATTAACAATCTTTGGTATGCTGTAAAAGCCAATGAAAAAGAATTCCACAATTACCAACATATAAATCAAGAAATTCATAGAATTATTCTACAGCTCTTACCACTTATGTCGCCACGTATTTCCATTAATAACTTCGCTAAATTAATGAATATTTTAAACAAAACCTCCTCGTTTAACACACAATATTTATCTCTAAATCCCGAGCAATTAAGTAAAATCTTATCTTGTGCCGAAAAACATTTTGATTCTTTAGTTTTACCTCTGTATTCTATTTATGAAAATGGTGGCATGAGTTGTTCTTCATTTGAGGATTATTGTAAAGAATTATACGCTGCAAATGTGGATACCAAAGCCATATTGGCTTTATCAAGTTTAAGATCTTATATTATCAATTGGTGGTCCTGTCATCATACACAAGAAGATGTTAAATCTATTGATGACAGTTTAATGGAATAATTATTTTCTTCGAAGGACTTAAGTTATTTCGTTTATTTTAATAAGATTTACAAGTTTTATTTTTATAATATTTTATTAGTGTTAAAGTTTTTGAAAGAAATTTATTAATAAAGTACAATAAATGTTAATTTTAATTATGCAAGAGTTTTACTAAACAAATCACCTGGCAACAAATTATGAATATTCATGCATTAATTATAAAATGAATATCAAAATGAAGGAGTTCATTTTCATTTTATAGTAAATTATAAAAAATTTTCAACAATTTGCTAAAAAATGGCCAGTTCTAGTTCAGTTCTAGTTCAGTTCTAGTTCAGTTCTAGTTATATTTTTCTTTTTGTAATTTATATTTTAAAATTTCCTCTTTTATTTTCCTTATGAATATGAAAACTTGTATGTTTTCTTTATTTTAATCCGATTAAAAGGAGAAACTTTATTTTATTATTTGTACACTTTTTGTTACATACTAAAATAAAGACAATTATCAAGAATATATAAAGAGAAATAAGGTGATATAATACCTTTTATGTGGCCCAACAAATCCCAACTTAAGAGATTTAAAATCAACAAAAATGTAACAAATTACTGAAATAGAGAAAATACATTTAACACTAATGTTTAAAGTCACATAAAATTAAGAATAAATCAAGGAAATAAAATAAAACAAGCTTAACATATTGTTTATAACATAAATATATACAAAACAAAAATATTTATTATATTTAAATTTTATAGCCATAACTGACCTTAACCGACATTTGTTACGGCAAACTAAATATATAGTCAAACAAATATTATTAACATATTGTTGAGGGAGCTTTCAAAAGATAACAAATAAACACACATCTTATATGAATCCAGGGATAAAAATTCTTTATCTTAAACAAAGCCTGATCACAAGCATAAAAATCCTTTGTCCCTTAGAAAAGAAAAAAAATAATAATAATAATAATCATGATTGTAATTCATATTCTCAAGTGGTTGTGTTTGTCTAATATTATAGACAAACTAGAAAAGAAGAAAATCCAAATTTTGTTTAATATCAATTGATGTATGACTCCATCATCAAACCAACATGTTTAGTTAATGTTTATTGGCTACAACAAAAAAATGGAAAAAACTGAGATTATTACTTATGTCGAGAGATAGAAAATAGAACAACAAAAAAACAAGTTAGAATGTTATATTCGGCTTGGCCGAATCTTTAGTACCCACCATCTAAAAATGAGAAGTTTCTTCGTTCGAACATTTCATCGTTTACCTCCATTCATATGCATAAATACACCAAAATTACGGATTTTTGAGATTGGACGTGACATGCCCATATTTTTCCAATATTCTTCCTACTATCTAACAGTCGGTCTAAAATGTCATCTTTATACGTTGTTCTCTTTCATATTTAAAGACATATTTTTATAAGCGGGCAATAGTATGGACTGGTATATTAGTTTCCCGTTATTATATTCGGCTTGGTTGAATCTTATCTATTTATTTTGCGAAGTTTCTTCCTGCTATACATCTGAACTATACATCGAAAATTTCATTATTTATCTCCATTCATTTCACATTTGTGTTCATTATATCACAAATACACCAAAATCACGGATTTTTGAGGTTGAACATGACACGCCCATATTTTTCCAATATTCTTCCTACTATCTAATATTCTTCATCTTTATACGTTCTTCTCTTTCATATTTAGAATAAAGTATGCCTAAAAAAACATATTGTTATAAGCAGGCAAAAAAATGGGCAAGTCACGCCCATTTTTGGCATATGATTTCCCGTTGCTATATTATGATTTTCATTGGTCTTTGGCTCTATAACTTCCTTTTTTATAAACCAATTCTGCCCATTTTCAATACCAAACAAACCTTATATAAGAGAAATATTTCGTCTTCCGGGATGAGCAACCGTGCAATCTCTATTGTGCTTTCAACAGACAGACAGACAGACAGACAGACGGACGGACATCTCAAGATCGACTTAGAATCTTACCAGAACCTAGAATATATATACATATAGGGGTCTTAAAGGAATATTTTAACATGTTACAAACGGAATGACAAACCCACTATACCTCCCATCATTTTTTGATGGTGGGTATACAGAAAAGAATCATGTAGGCTTTATTCTCTACCTATAGAACTTAAAAAACTCATGTTGACCCAAATTTTTTTTTACTGAAAATTTTATCAAATAAAATTTATAGATTATTATGTCATTTGCTTTTCTAATTTCCAATAAGTTTCAATTATATATCATTAATTTATTTTATTGACTATGAGTCTAGTATTTAAAAGAAATGTTTATAAATTACGTAAGAGTGAACAAGAAAAATTACATTTGTGCAATCGGGCGTTAAATGTAGGTTAAGTTTGCCATTGTTTAGAAGACAAAAAACAAAAAATGCAATAAAATCAGAATATGTTTTTGGTTTTGAAATAGTTCTATTTTGATGTCAAGGATAGTATACATATATAATCGTTAAACTAGTTAGTTCAATTAAAAAATATTTATTTCTAATCTTAAACAATTTTGGTAAATAAAAGAGAATGGACTTTATGTAAATGCGTTTGTTATATAAATAATTTCAAATTATTATTAAAGGCAATGTGAATTTAAAAATGCCCTATTACCCAACTAAAGCTGATTGATTTGTACATGAAGTTGCTTTAGACAAAATTTACTTGACCCCCATTCTAGAAGGTCTTTTGTATGGGTGCTAGGTAAAATAATGGTCGGAATATGAACATAATCTGGGCGAAATAATGGATCGATAAATTTCACTCATATAAGGTCATATATAAGCGATTCATGTGTTTAAAAAATCATTCCGAGGGTACATTTGTATGTGGGCTTAGTGAAATTATAGACAAATATTTATAATATATAAATAATTTCAATGGTTTCTTGGTCCATGTACCAAAGTAAATAAGATAACTTCAATTTACGCAAGATTTACCTGTATACCTAGCCAGCCGTTCAAATGGACGAACATCGTTAAATCGATTCAGAAAGTGATTCTAAGTCGAACAGAATATGTTTCTCTGTTACCAACATTCTCAAAAAACGCATTATACTCTCTCAACCGTAAGGTGGTATAGGTTATAAATACAGTCATATGTTAAAAATGTGGAGTGTGTTGATGGTCTTAGATATCGGAGAAGATTGATCGTTGTTTCAAAGTGGCTTAATATATATCAATAATGAAGGAAACAATAACGTCAGCATGCGATAAGAGGTCCAGAGGCAACGAATTCTAATCCTATTAATGAAATTTTATTGGGCCCAGTGGAATAACCTAAAGGTAAAAAAATGATTGCTTAACGCAAGTAGGGGACAGTGCAGATGGTAAAACATCAACTAATCTTGGATAATCTCAGCGATTGTAGCAAAACAGACCAGAATGAATTGCAGCCGAAAGTTAGTATGAAAAAATCAGCTGACCTTGACGATAAAAGAAGAATATAAGAGTCCTGAGAACAATTTTAGCAGTTTAATTCAGGGATAGTGTTTTAACACTGTGGTTGTTCATTATTACTAGAGAGTATGACAACCTTGTTCTGGCAGTGTCATATTACTAGGAAATTGAATGAAATACTCTTCATACCGAAGCAGTGGTTGTGCTGCTATTGTGTTTTATAAGAACCGCATTCCGATCTAGGTCGAAATTTTTGACTCTGCTGTATATAGAATCTGATGGCATGGTAAAAAATAAGTAGCCAGCACCCATCAGGAATTGAAACATTCCATTTTTTTTCTATAACAAAATTCTATGAAGGACCTATTTAAAATTAAATGTCCACATAGATTTAGTTCTTTTTCGTAAGAAAATTAAAATTTCTGGTAAGAAAAGCAAAATCTTAAGAAGCTTTATAAGTACGGTCGTCGACGAATTCAAAGGACCAATGGTTCTACCCTTAAACCAGTTTTCATTTTCACTCTTAAACCAATTTTCATTCAAACTACAAACTTCCCGGAAAGAATCTTACATGTTTACCAAACGATTAAGAGATGTAGTTTACAGAACACATAAAAAAATATAAGAGCTCATATTAAGGTGGATGGAATAAATCGGGAATCTGTGCGTATTCGCTACGAAAATGACTGAATTTTTGTAGCAATATGTTCAAGATTCGTATTAGAAATCTATTCTAATATAGTTGCGATATATAGACATCAAAGTGTTAATCTACGGCCATGACGATCAGTAGTCCAGTGTGATTTCATTCTTGTTGAATGGAGAAATTTACAATAATACAGCTTTATGAACAGTAACTGGCTGCTTGTTAAATACCTCACCATAACACATTTATAACATCTGTGATACTACCAGTTAGGGAACCTTACTCTATTAGAATCTTTCTTGAGATATGTGAAATTTGATTTTTGTAAATACGTAGAGGACAGTTAAGTTTACCAGAATTCTAGATCCTCTACATAGAAAATTAATGAAGGAAACAAAATTTAGTTGTAACTCAACTAAGGTCGGAATTAAGCAAGTCAATCTGATCACGTCTGATGTTGCATAGACCATTCCATTCCTTATATATACCCAGTATAGGAAGAGGACCAACATGAAGACTATCATTGTTCTCATATAGTTGCGAAATACAGACATCAAAGTGATAGTCTACGGCCATGAGGATCAGTAGTCCAGTGTGATTTCATTCTTGTGAAATAGAGAAATTTACTATACTTTCAAAAAGCAGTCTTATGAAAAGTAACTGGTTGCCTATTGGATACCTAAACACAACACATTTATAATATCTATGATACTACCATTTAACGAACGTAATAGAGTAACGTTCGAATCTCTCTTGAGATAAACCTAAATTTTAGATCCTTTACATAGAATATCAATGAAAGAAACAAAATTTAGTTGTAACTCAACTAAGATCGGGATTAAGCAAGTCAATTCCTTCATTACATTACCATTCCATTCCTTATTTATACCCGACATAGAGAGAGGATCCTCATGAAGGCTATCATTTTCAACGGTACATTCAACTTCCCTTCTTCATATGTATTTAACATGGTTTGGACTTGACATTCTGGCAGACAACAACTCTGCTTATAAACTAGTAAAAGAAACTAGTTTAGTCTATGTTATAAACCTTCTAATTAAGTTTTAATAGAAAAATCTCTTCACTAGCAAACAGGAAGCTGTTAAATATAATTTTAAAGTTCCAATTAAATGCTTGTTAGTTGTTTATTGTTACTTGTTGTATCTCTATAGTACATCTGTTCAATAATTTATCGTTTGCATGCAATTTTAAGTTAAAAATAAACTTCTGCTAATAGAAATCATAAATAAACATTTTCTTTTTCATACAAAAATTTCATTTAGCGCCAATTTATTTATTTGTTAATTTATTTACTTTGTTTTTATACAAAACGTGCTTTTTCATTTCTATTTAAAGAATTTCGTTGTGTTAAATTTACAGAGTTTCATTTTGCAACACACTTTAATCAATATAGCCAAGTGCAACTTAGTGGTAACAAATTTTTCCTTTTTGTTACAGACTGGTTTCTCTTTACAAACAGCCCAACCTCCTTCTTACATCGATATTGACAGCAGAATAGAAACTATGGTCATATTATGGTATAGAGTCAATAACCGTATAAAGTTCTAAGGTTTCAATGGCTAAAAAGCAAATTATACTTTGTAATGCGTAAGTAACTGGCCAAAAACTAAAGTCGATCGCCAGAAATCTAAAAGCTGTATTTATAAGTCATATGTTTGGAAATCTAAATGCAGTTGGTAAAATACGATTGTTAGATTAACTTCTCTGAAATAATTGTAATTTAGAAAAAGCTAATTTGGATCCGAAATATACACTTAACTTGGAGTGATATCTTAAGAAATAAATAGCCGATTCTATTATGAAGAATTGCAGCTATTTAGTATGGTATAATTTGTTTTCTAGAAAGTATATTTAATTCGTCAATAGATCTTTTTCAGATAACCATAAAATTTCATTGAGATCTTATTATTTAAAGAATATAGATAAATCCGCAGATTTCTGAATCTAGTCAAATTGTGGTAGGACTACAGGAATTGTTTTCAAATTCATGACATTCTTAGATATCAATGACAAAATTAATTAAACGATTACTGAAATTCATATGTTTAGAATTTGAGATATAACAAAATTCATAAAATCTTTACTAAGAATTAGCTGATTATGTTGAACTGAACAATAATGACTTCTTGATCTGAAAGTGATTTAGAACTGAAATGTAATTGAGCTAGAACTGAACTAGAATTCAACTAAAACTGAACTTAAACTTAACTAGAACTGAACTATAACTGAACTAGAACAAAA
>JACGTJ010003661.1:17804-36200 GCA_014858695.1 Chrysomya rufifacies | reverse complement strand
TTTTTTTTTTTTTTTTTTTGATATTTAAAAACTAGTTCTAGAAAATATCTTTACATAATTTTTGATTCTCTTTTTAACAAATTTTTTCGAAATTTTTATGTTTTATTATTTTTATATTTTCTTGACAAATTGAAAAAGAGCTTTTTTATTTCCAAGAACTTTTAAAATTTTCATGTTATGAGAGATTTCTTAAAATTCCTTTGCTTTAACACTTACCTCTGCTCCTGCTATTAAAAGCATTCTTACAATTTTTGGTTGGGCTGTTAAGGTGGCCAAATGCAATGGTGTTTGGGCTTCATCATTTGGTATATTCAAAAGGCAAGGATGTGGAGCCATACGTATTAAGGCAGCAACAACATCTACATAACCCGAAATGCAGGCCAAATGTAAAGGTCTAAAAACATAAATAACATTATAAGTAACTACAACAACTACATTTAAAACAAGTGCAAACAAAAGTTTCTTTAAAACATCTTTTTTTTTTTGGTAATCTAGCACCTGCCCTTTCTTAAACATTTACTTAAAAACACCTGTATTATTTAGGTTTAAAATATCTATATACAACAACTTCCTGCTAATCCTGGCTTGTACAGTAATAACACGTAGTTAAAATCTCTAAACAAAAACCTGTTTAATGCTAAAATATTAACAAAATTTGGTATTTTTTACGGATGTTAACAAAAGTCTTAATGTAACAGGTGATTTATGACTAAAGATTTATTATATGACCTGTCAGTGTCATATGTTTATAAAGTTGTTGCTTTATTGTATATAATCTTTCATGGATTATTATTTATTGGTATGAAATGAAAGAAAGGTTACTTTATGTTGGTTTAGTGAAAGGTGCATGTACTACGACTAAAATAAAGTAAACTAAGCTACTAAAAACAGGTAGTTAAGTGTACCTGTTGCTGGGATGGCAAATGTTTTTTATTATTATTTATTTATTTTTTTTTTTTGAAATTGTGAAATTGCTTTTGCAAACTATTTAAAACAAGCCTTTTATTTGGCAGAAGTAAATGTACGAAATTTTAATGACATTTCTTGGAAATTTGAGAAAATTAAACAAGTGAATGGAAAAAGATAATTTTTGCCATTATAAATAAAATTCTTTGATTTAATTACAAATATTTAACAACTGATTTCAATTTCCAAATTAAACGCAGAAAAAGAAAAAGGCTATATACAAATTACATCTGATCTTAATTAATTTTATCAATTTACTGATACATAAATCTACACTGCCTTATTTCTGGATTATATACCTAAGTAAAACTGAATTAACTATAAAAAATTAAATCTTTAAAATAATCTTTTTTTCGTTATCCATCCAAATATCCTTCCTTTAAGTATTTAAGTTAAATTCCAAATTTGAAAAATCTTCATAACCTTCTTGTTAAAAAATAATAAAATTTCTTTTCATTAAATATTCACTTAAAGAGTTCTAAACTTACGTGTCTCCATCATCATTTTGTTGATAATATTTTTCCCAGGCATTTGCCGGAGTTATTTGTTGTGGTATTGTGGCGGTTTGTTGATAATGATATTGTTGTTGGTACTGTTGTTGAGCAGTTGGTCCAGCTGCATAAGATGTTGTAAAAGATGATACTGATGATGTTGTGGATGTTAATTGTTTTTGTTGTTTGGGAGCATCTAAATTATTTAAACCTGTACCGGCAACAGTACGAGCTTGAGATGCAGATGTGGCGGCGGTGGCGTTAGCATTAGGATTATTTTGTAAACTTAAATTACAGAACCATTCAGATATGCCAGATTCAACACTATGAGGTAAAAGCATTTTTCCTTCTGTTTGTTTTTCACTATTTTCCTCTTCGTATTCTTCTTCAATAATACCCGAATCTAAATTAGGTTGTTGAAGTTTTTGTTGTTGCTGTTGTTGTGATTGTAATGATTCTGTAATATTTAATTTTTTAATATTATCTACAACTGCTGCCGCTGCTTCTTGTTCTTCTTCTTCTTCTGTATTCAAGGGTCCGGTAGATGTTTGTGGTCCTGATATAAAGCCGGAATCTATAGTTTCCTGAGCTAAATCTGCAAATTTCTTATGCTCGTCGTCGTTTTCAGTTGCAGCTGCTTGTTCTTGTTCTGTATGTGAGCCAAATAATTGACCGCCAAATGTTGACGTTTGTTGTTTACTGTTATTTTTTTGTTGTTGTTGATCTAATTGTTCTACACCACTACTGCTACTACTACATTTACAATCATCTACATCAACTACTTCCTGAATTTCTTGTTGTTGCTGTTGTTTATTATCACTTGACGACGCTGATGATGACGGTGTTGGATTCCACATTTTGTTGCTTTGTTTTAATTATGTTTCTTAATTTTTGAATTTTAATTTATTTTATTTGTTTTATTATCTTTTTTTTTTATTGCTTTACAAAACAGTTTTTTGTTGTTGTTTGTTTTAATTATTTTTTAATTCTTTTCTAATTACATGATAAAACAAAAAGAAAAATATTAAGTAATGGCAAGAGTAGTATTAAGAGAGAGTTAAAAAAGGAGTAAACAGTGTTGCCCCAGTGTTGGTTTACTTTCTGCTTAAATGTAACGAAAATCAATATTTATTTATCTTTCAATTTAAGAACTTATACACTTCCTTGAAATTCCTATAAATATTTTTTTACATCAATTTATTTTTTATGAGAATTAGTTCCTAAATTTGTCATACTTCAGTTACCACGGTAAAAAAAGGGAGTAGTCACTGTAAATTACTAAACGGTGTTATCATTCATGCCAAAAGGAAAATTGTTTCGAAAATGTTAAATATTCTATAAAAAATCATTTACTCGTTAAAATTTAGATAATATTTTATGTTTTATTTCAAAAATACCAAAATTGTTTTATTAATTTATATATCTGCACATAATTTGGCAACACTATTTACTTGAGTTTAGTTTTAAAGTTTCTTCAGTTTATTAAACCTTGTCCCGTTTGTATTTTATTTATATTATTTAAGTGTGTGCTTTAAAAGTTTTAAAATTAATTTAATCTTAAAAATAAACTTGGTAAGTAGCAAAATAAATATATATTTTCTATAAAATTATAAAATATCTTTAGTTTTAATGTTTTGTATTAAACACTGGTTTTGCTTAATGTATTTTTCTTTGCTACTCTTTCGCACTGTCTCCCTCTCTTTCCCTCTTATACACTCATAAATTAAATGCGTAAATTGGAAATTGACACTTGTTGTTAGTGTGTCACAAGTATACAAATCTCTCTGTATGTCTATTATAAAAATAAAAATTTTTTATATTGATTTGGAAATTTCATTAAAAATTTTCAACTATTTTTTTATGAACAAAATCTCAATTTTCCTGACTTATGTCTGCGGATTTTTAAATACATGTACATTTGTATGAGTAACTATTTTTCTTTTGATTGTTATTCACTTGCATTAAAAAATTCTAGATTTTATTATAACAAAAGCTAAACTTAGCTTTTTTCATTTCGTTTTTTTTTTTTTACAAGTTTTGCTTTATTTTCTCACATTCTTCTTCTCTTGATATTATTTTTTTTATATACGTTTCACAATATTTGTGTAGATGTTGTATTTAATTTAATCAAAATGGCCACTTGTTTATGAATTTGGTTTCTTAAATATTATTTAACTACTTATTTTTTGTGAAAATATTTTCTATTTTAATACCTTATATTTTTAATTAAAAATGCCGGTTTATTCTATGATATTTGTCACTTTTACTTTTTTAATTGCTTTCTTTGAAGTTTTCTTCAAGTAGTTACTATATTTTTTATTGCTCTTTTTATTATTGGTTATTTTTCTTTCTTATTTTGCTTCTTAAGCGATTTTTTTATATATTGCTACAATATCTCTTGAACGATTGAAACTATTTATGTTTGTATAACACGTCTTAAATCGTTGGCTTTCTCGACGAGACTAATTTTTTTCGTGTATTTGATAGAAAAAATACGAAAAAGTTCGCTTAATTTATTGTTGCCAGATTTGTCACATAATCGTGTTAATGACCAGCGTTACCGTTGCAAATCTTGTAAAGTTATTAAAATAGGGGATTTACAAAAATGGTCGATTATAATTAATTGTAAATATTTATGATTAATCATATATGTATTTATGTACATATTTGGAAATATAAGCGAAAATATTTGGATTTATTTAAATTCTCTTAATCAAAGCCGAGAAAAATTATTTACATTAAATTTAAGAGCTTCCTATTCGAAAAATATTTTTTCATAATAAATTTTTTAAGATTTATAATAATTATTGATTTTTTTTTGCATTATTATTTAATTCCATTTTTGTAATAAACTTAAGTTCAATTTTATAGCATTTTTGTTTTTATAGTTTGAACAACTGAGAAATTTTCATGCATCTGGCAATACTGTAAAGTTGTACTAAAAGCTTAAAAATATTCAGTACAAAAAGCTCTTTTAAAAAAATATGGCCAGATTGAAAGATATAAAATAGTGCCGTTAGATTACATAAAATAATCTTTAAAAAATATATATATATAATAAATATATATTTCGTGAACTGTTGCGCCAATTTTGAGTACATAATGAAGAAATAAATTTTGAATTATTTTGAATTATATCCAATTATAAGAAATATATTTTATTTTTGGAAGATTTTTGATATACTTTACATAAATTCCATTTTTTCGAAAAAGCCTTTTCATTAACATAATTGTAATTTTAAGTTAAATTTATATTTATGAAAATTTAAAGATTTTTTGTATTGTCGTGGAAATTGTGGGAAACTCTCGGTCACATAACGTAGAAGATCTAAAATGTACATTATTATATATTTTTTATAGTGTGTAGTGTTAAAAAATCTATTTATCGTTGAAATTATTAGTTTATTTTTCGAACTATGTGGCAGCCTTATGAATTTGTTTTAACAAATTTACCGTTGTATTATTTGATACTGAAGAACAGCGTTGTATTTTTGTGTAATATAAATATTTTATAAAAAATATAATTCTATAATTAAAAAAAAAATTAAATTTTAAAGGAAATATTTTTCTTTGAAAAATATTTAAAATTTATATTAGGACTAGACTTCATGAAAATCTATATATATATTATTATTTTTATTTTTTTTAATCTCATGATTATAAATGAATTGATATTTTTATTTTACACTTTAGGCTCAATATGTTAGAACAAAGTATTTAAATAAATTTTATATTAATAATTTCTAACATGTATTTTTTTTTTAAATAAATGCTAAGAAAAAGTTCAGCATCATATATTTAAATATGCATGTTTCTGCAGTTTCAAGAGGGGATTTTTATTTAGTAAATGTTTGTGTATAACAATAAAGGTCAATTTTTAAATTTTAAGCTTACTTATATATGACTTCATTTTGTTATTATAAAATTTATTTATATAGTTTTGAAAATCCATCACAGTTATCAACACCTTTATCACCGTCAAGTAATAATAAACAACAAGGAAAAATTATAATTACACAACTTACAAAGTTTACACGTTTTCTTTTCTTACGTATACAATGAATCACAATTCTATATAGCTTTGTATATATGTATGTATAAATGTTTTAAGCGGAGTGTTGATTTTTTGAATGTTAAAATAATACTAAAAATCTTTAGATTTTTAACTACGCCACTAGATTTTCACAGAATATAATATGAAATTTCTTATCATCTGGAAATTCCCTTTTTTTCAACGTATCTTAAAGAAATACATATACGAGAGAGGAAATGTGTATGGAATTAGCTCAAAAGCAAAAACAAAACAACGATTATATATCCTTTTAACAATTAAGAGTAATTTTCAGAGAGCTATTATACTATCTACCTGCTTTTTATATAATATTTCTCCTAATCTAAGATAAATAACACCCACATCCTTTTTTCTCATCTCTCCTGAGATAAACAAATTTAAGTTATACTAAGAGTTAAATAAGAATATTTTTTGTATCTATAAATTTGAAAAAATACTATAAATTTTGCATTGACTCGCGAGTTTGCGTTCATGCTGTGCAATTTATCTCAATTCTTTAGCGCCACTCGGTAATGGAAAATTATGTGTTGTTGGTTTAAACGTTTGTGTATTTGTTGTTTCTGAGACGATCGATATGATATTCATATGTGAGTGCATATTATTTGTATCTCTTTGGGTTTTACATGCGGAAATATTAGCGGGTTATTCTTTTTTGAAGTGTTCTTTTTTGTCTTCTGTTATTTCATACATATTTATTTTGTGTTGACAAAATGTGTGGAATTACGTGGTGGGATATGTTTGTTTGATGATTCTTATGGGTATTTTTCTTTAGTAATATGGAATTTCGTTTTCGATTTAAAGTCATATGATGATAATGTCCAATGAAAGAAGTTGTTTTTTCCAATTGCCAGCAAGAAAAACATACATATTTGAAGATGTTATTAAATTTGAATGTTTATTTGTATGGAAAAGTTATACTTAAGGAAATTGTGTAGGAAAATCAATTGTTCATTTTGATTGTATATTAGTTCTTATAAAAATTACCCAAAACTTTTTTCTCTTTTTTAAATAGGCCTATAATAAATCTGTATAATCATTAAGATTTTAATGATCGTAAAGATTTTACTTTTCTTATCTTTCCTTAGAAAATCATTTCTAGTGGATAGATATATACTTCCAGTTTAATGATTTCTTTGTTTATTTTTACTGCCTAATTAAATATTTAGTGTGCTTTTTATTTCAGATTGATTTTAAATCATTGTTTTAAATAGTTTTATTAGCATTGAAAACATTTACTTAGAATAATTTAAAATTAAATAATAATTCTTATATTTAAATATTGTCATTATTATAAAATGAAAAAAATATTGTTCTTTAAAAATTTACATATTTTAAGAAGAATTATGAAACATGGAAATCAAGTTGCAGTTATTTTCGATTCCGAAGTCTTTCTTAAAGAAATATTGGAATATTTTGTAGAGTTTTATTTTAAATGCGAATCGAAAAATGTATTTCAGAAAATTTACTAAAGAAACAAAATTCACAAAAAACAAATTATAATGAAATCTACTAAATTTTCGCAAACTTTTAAAAAAATAAGAAAAGAATAAAAATTAAAAAAAAGAAAATAAAAAATCCATTAAATGGGTATTATTTTATTATTATTATTATTATTATTATTATTTTTTCTAAATTTCCAAATATTTCAGAAAAATTTATATATGAATTTTGAGCAGATAAGATTTTACTATTGTAAACAAAAAATATTATTCTATTTGAAATTGACGTCATATGTAGATATTTAAATTTGGGACATTTAGTCGAAAATTTTAGATATATTCGGATAAATAGTGCAAAAGTTATATTGATTTCCCCCTCCGTATTTCTGTAGAAAGATGGAGAAGAAAAGAATTTAACTCGATTAACTCGATAATTTTACGAGAACCAAAATAATACTTAATACTTTAAAGGTGTTTAGTACAATATCTTCTAAAGTTCAGTTCTAACTCCAGTTCAGTTCTAGTTATTTATTATAGTTCTATTATAGCTGTAATACAGCTCTAATTGAAATAAAGATAGCAATACAAAGGATGTATTTTTGACTTTTGTTTTTTCACGGTTTTTTGGCAATTGTTGTTATACTCTTTGAATATTTGTTTCTCATCTACGTGTGATTTTTCTCTATGTGCATTTTTTAAAATACCAAACTCTGGCAGCCCCATTCATGTTAACTCCTTAAACAGCTGTTGGAAACTGTCAAAATTCTTACCTCAGCCGCCTGCACGCGAGTTTTGTGTATTTTTCTGTTCAGAAAAATTAAAAATACACAAAAAATGTTAAATTTATTAAATAAAACCAGCATAAGGCTGTTACCTTCAATTAGAACCATATCTCTTACATCTTCTGCTAAAACAACCACAGAGGAAATTAAAGCAGAAACTAAACCCGTGGTAAAAACCCCAAATACTCCGCCTTTAATTTTGCCTCAATCATTCGACCAGTATTCTCCGGTAAATCTTAAAGATTGTCGACAGGCTTGGATAGAAAATTTCGATGCTGTTGAAGAGGAAAAATTGGGTCTAATTGAATTACATCCTGATGTTTTCGCTACCCAACCACGAGTGGATGTTATACAGGAGAATATTGAATGGCAACGTAAATATCGTTATGTAAGTTTTGCCTCCACAAAATCTAGGGCGGAAGTTCGAGGCGGTGGTCGTAAGCCTTGGCCTCAGAAAGGTGGCGGTAGAGCTAGACATGGATCGATAAGATCTCCTTTGTTCAAAGGTGGTGGTATTGCTCATGGCCCTCGTTCACCTACTACACATTTCTATATGTTGCCTTTCTTTAAACGTGTATTGGGTTTAACATCGACATTGAGTGTTAAATTGGCACAGGATGATTTACATGTCATTAAGGACGTTGAAATACCGAGTACGGAACCACAATTTTTGTTGGATTTAATAAAAGAAAGAAATTGGGGTCCCTCGGTGTTGATAGTAGACAAGTAAGTTTAGCAGATTTATGAAAAAAATATATATATATATTCTTATTGTTGTTACTTGTGTTTTAGGAATGATATCTTCCCAGAAAATATTTGTTATGCTAGCGATCAATTGGGTTATGTTAACCTTATGCCTACATATGGCTTAAATTGTTATTCCATGTTGAAACATGATACTTTGGTTTTGACCGTTGATGCTGTTAAACATTTGGAAGAACGTTTATTGTTCCAACTTCATCGTGCTGATGCTTTTGCTAAGGAACAGAAATTCAAATTAGATCAAGTTTAAAGTGTTTGTTGTACCAACTTGAAATATGTTAATTTTATCGAAATAAAAAAATTAAAAATTAATCAATTAAATTTTTACAAAACCAATTTCGAAAACTCCAGCATTTCTAAAAAAATTTTAATAATTTGTTCGCCTCCCCCAAAAACGTCTGTCATGATGGAAAGTTTGAAAATTTTAATCTTTTAGAATTAATTTAATAATAGAAAGTAAAATGTCTAACAATTTAAAATATTCAACAAATCTTTGAAGATATTTCTTTCGAAATCACCAATTAATTTTCAAAAAAAATATGCACAAGATTTTAAATTTTGTATATCACAGCTGTACAAAAAAAGTTTGAAATATTTATTGAAGTTTTTTGCTATTTTTCTTTTAAATTATGTTTGATTGGGTAACTAATAATATTCGACTTAAAAATATAACATGAAGAATGCTAAAATTTATTCTAAATTTAAAATTAGTTCTTCTTTTTCTTCTTTTCGCCTTGATCAATACCCTGAGACTCTTGATATTGTCGCACAAGTTGTTCTTGAACCTCGGGCAAACAGGGAGAGTAGCGAGAATATTCCATAGTAAATTCACCTTTGCCTTGAGTACTGGATCTGCAAATTAAACAAAAACAAAATTTTTAAATTGGTAATCGATAAAATTGAAATATATATTTCTCTAAATTACCTTAATTCACCAGCATAACCGAACATATCATTCAAGGGCACCTCAGCATAAACGGTAAACCAACCTTCGGCACCATCGGTGCCGGTAATAATACCATGTCTTTTACTCAATTGGCCCATAACAGCACCCTGGAATTCTTCAGGTGCCGTAACTTCTACCATCATAATTGGTTCAAGAATTTGCCAAGAACCAGATTGGAAAACTTCCTTAACTGCACCATGGGCAGCCAACATGAAAGCCAATTCACTGGAATCCACAATATGATGACCACCATCTTGCAAACGAAAACGAATACCCGACAATTTGTGACCAGACAACATACCCTTTTCGGCCATTTCACGGAAACCTTTTTCGACACCAGGAACGAATTGTTTAGGTACATTTGTACCAACAGTTTCATCACAGAACTCTAGCACAGTATTTTGTTGGGGAGGCAAAGGTTCCATAATACCTATTATACGGGCATATTGACCTGAACCTCCTGATTGTTTCTTGTGCAAGTAATCGAAAGAACAGGGAGCCACTAAAGTTTCTCTGAAAGCTACTTTAGGTTTACCCAAAGTAACAGGACAATTGTATTCACGTTCCATACGTTGAGCATAGATTTCCAAGTGCAATTCACCCATTCCAGAAACCAAAGTTTCCTTAACATCATTATCATAATAGAAATGGAAGGTAGGATCTTCTTTGGTAAAACGTGCAACAGCTTTGGCGAAATTATCTCTATCCTTGGGATTATTAGGTTTAATAGCCATGGATACTACTGGTTCGGGTACAAATATGGATTCCATAGAAAGACCATCTCTGGGATTGGTAGTGAAGGTATCACCAGATGCACAATCAACACCGAATAAGGCAAAAATATCACCAGCATATACTTCATTTACATCTTCCATATTATTGGAGTGTAAACGTACCAAACGGGCAATACGAACCTTACGATTTGTTCTGGCATTAAATATATTGTCACCCTTACGCAAAACACCTTGATAACATCTAAGATAAGTCAATTGGCCAAAACGTCCTGCTTCCAATTTAAAAGCCAAACCAACAAAAGGTTCTTTACCATCTCTAGCAGGATTCAAAATGATTTTCTGTGGTTCTTTTCCTTCTTCTTCAATAAAGGCAACATTCTCTACCTCCCCAGGATTGGGTAAATAATCAACGATGGCATCTAATAAAGGTTGAACACCTTTATTTTTCAACGCAGTACCCACCATTACTGGCGTGAAAGTACGTTTAATACAACTTCTGCGTAAAGCCGACTTAATATCAGCCTCAGTCAAAGTTTTCTCTTCCAAAAACATTTCTCCTAAAGTTTCGTCTACATTTGACAAATGTTCTATCAGTTCTTGACGTCTTTCTGATGATTCGGTGCGCATATCTTGTGGTATTTCATCATAACGTATGTTGGTACCAAAATCACCGTCAAAGTATATTGCCTTTTCACCTACTAAATCCACAATACCTTTACAATCACTTTCCAAACCTATAGGCAATTGTATAAAGGCAGCATTATGATTCATTTTAGAGCGCATTTGTGATAGCACTCTATAGGGATTAGAGCCCATACGATCCAATTTATTAATGAAAGCTATACAAGGAACATTATAACGTTTCATTTGTCTATTTACAGTCAAAGTTTGACTCTGAACACCACCTACAGCACACAAAACCAAAACTGCACCATCTAAAACACGCAAAGCACGTTCTACTTCCACAGTGAAATCCACATGACCAGGTGTATCAATTATATTGATATTGGTGTCTTTCCACAATGTATAAGTGGCAGCCGATTGAATAGTAATACCTCTTTGTCTTTCCAATTCCATTGAATCCATAGTAGCACCCACATTATCTTTACCTCTTACCTCGTGCATTTGAGCAATGCGACCGGTGTAAAACAAAATACGCTCGGTCAAAGTAGTCTTACCACTGTCAATGTGGGCCGAAATACCAATGTTGCGAATCTTGTCAATGGGTTTGTGTTCCGCAAATTTCAAATGCGTGCAATAGCCATTCTATCAAGAAGAATTTAAATAATTTTATTAGAAAGATGCATTTTTTACATTGATTTTATTACATTACATAACCTCCTTCTTTTAGGGTGATTTTGTTTTTCATTAAAATTCCGAAATAATACTTACTTGATTTAACGATTTTATATTATTTAATCGTGTTATCAAATTACTATTGACCAGCCTTTTTATTAAAGTCATTTTTCAACAATTTTAATTGATAATTTCGTATATAATTCAATGAAATTTTCGAAAAACACACAAAATTTGTACAAATCCAACGACCACCACAACTGCAACAACCAATTGACATGTGTAAAAGGGAATAGAATGAAGGAGAAAGAAAAATTAAATATTGACAGCTGTTTAAGTAGAGTTGCCAGAAGTATGTGGGGTAAAGTTTCTTAATATTTAAGTTAGCAATTAACAACATACAATTTTCACCTTCAAATTTATGAAACATTACGCATTGAATTTTTGTATTATTTGAGAGGAACTTAATAAATCAAAATCGAAAGAAGTAAACATTATCCGAAAATTGATCATATTTTAATCTTAAAATGTTTTGGAAAATTTTTGAAGTTAAAGCACCATAACTCGAAAAGTATAAGAGAGCGGATTAAAATCTATTGTTCATTTGAATACATACAATTTTCAAAAATCAATTGGATCGTTAAATAATATATAATATATAAGTTTTAAATAATTTATTAAAAAATATTGAACCTTGTTCACTTTGTAGTAGAACTGAACTAAAACTGATCTAGAACTGAAATAATAGCGAACTTAAACTGAACTAGAACTGAACTAAAATAGATTTAGAACTAAAATAGAAACAGAACTAAAGCTGAAATAAAACTAAACTAGAACTGAAATAGAACTAAACTTAACTTGAACTGAACTATAATAAATTTTTTTTTTATAAGAGATCAAGAACTGATCTAAAATTAAATTATAGCAGAACTAAAACTTAACTTGAACTGAACTATGCCTAAAATTTTATTAAAACAGGCAAACAACTGAACTAAAATTAAACTAGAACTAAACTTACCTTAATCGAAACAAAAGAAAAGCAAAATCAAAAATAATTAGAGTGAGACTTATCAAAAAAACAAAAATAAATTTCCCTTTGTAAAAATTAGGATAAATTATGTGAAATTTATCTTATCTAAATTTCAATTAGAAATACCAAAAATGTTTTATGTGCATTCAAAATATTTATTTGTAATCAAATAAAGAGTTGTATCAAATAAGTCCGTTACAAACTTAGAGATGCCAGATGTTGAACTTTATAAATACATTAGGATGTCGGTAAAACAGTGTTCTTACATTTTGTGCTTACTTACCATTTGACATTAATTTGATTTCATTGTATTTTTTATTTATATTTTATTAGTTAACAATTACAATAATAAATTTAACAAAATATTTATAATATTACGTATAGTGTACACAAAAACAATTGCGCTAAAGATTTCGATATGTTTATACGTGTTTTTCTTTAGACCAATCAATAAAAGGTGGATCTAATGTGAATTCTTGTTTCGTTCGAACTTTTATTTCAGTTTGCAACATACTTACACAAAATTTAAATACGTTAAGATTTGGAATATAAATAATGATTAAAAATATTAAATATTCCAATATATAATAAATTTTTATTTAATTTAGTAATAAATAAAAAAGAAAAAATAAAAAAAAAAATTGCTAAACTTAAACATTTCTTTGATGTCATTAAACATTAATTAACAGCAATAGTTTAATTAATACATGTTTGATTAAAATTCTTGCAAATTTTAAAAATATATGTTTTTACACCGATTTTATTGTAAGTGTGCAAGATAGTTTATATATTTATAACGGTAATAACAATATTTCGTTTAACAATGTTGTTATTATATTTTCAATTAAAGTGTTGTTGCAGTTATTTTTTAATTAAATCAATTAAAAATAATAATAATTATTAAAAATATATTTTGTGAACACATAGATTATATTTTTTTTTTTCAAATAATTAACTAAAAATATTAAGTTAATACAAAGTTTTTGTCTAGTTTTGTCATGTTAATATTAATTGAAATGTTTACATTTAAATCATGGATTCAAACCGAGGTTTCTGTTGGTGAGACATGGAAGTGTCGACTACTTGTATTTGAATATCCGTGCCATATTTGCAGCGACGTATTAAATGTTTTGTGCTGAAATTGTATTGAAATAAAGCTCAAATTTAGATTTCAACAGCAAATTTAAGGAATTTTAAAAAACAAAATTTTTATATTAAGTTGTAAAAAAGTTTTATTTAATAAATCATGCATTTATTTGTTGACAAACTAATGAACATGATTTTTAAATTTGAATAGTATATATATATATTTTTTTTTTATTAATTTGGTGTTTCAAGTTAAAGGTGCCAAACATCTAAAAGGTTTCAATTAAAAAAAATACATGAAAAAAATGTTTAAAAGAATAAATTAATGAAAATTAAAACATTTATAACAACAACAGCAACAACACTTGTTCTAACAATTTTCTAAAAACTAAATTTTTAAAACTTAAAATATAAAGAAAACAACAAATGGTTTTTGCGTTTTAATGAAAATTTTTTATTATAATTTTTTTAAATAAAATATGTTTAAAAGAATTAAAACCATAAAACAGGGATTTCAAAAATGCTATTTATTTATTAATTATGGATTTATAATTGTTCATATATAATTAATTTATTAAAGAAATATTTTACATATTTTTTTTTAATTTATAAATAAGTTTTATTTTAACAAATTAACATAAAAAAAATATTTTTAATATAAACACAATTTTTAATTGTGTAATTTGTCTATTGTTTTATTTTTATTTAAATTTAATTGTTTTAAAAACATTTAAGACCATTTTCTGCTCTCTCAAAAATGTCGCCTTCTAATTGAAAAACTACAGCAAAATTTAACGTATTGGCAACATTTTAAGATGAAGAAGAAAACAAACGCCTTAATTGTAATGCAAATCATTTATGGAAACTAAACACAGCCTTTAAATTCAACGCAATATTCCTTACATTTTCCATACAAATTCTTCAATTTTCAATTGTCGTTAAAAAGTTGAATATAATAAACAAAAAATTAAACGAAAAAAAATTTGCTTAACTAAGCTAAATTTGTGTTATAAGATAAAATTTATTTCATTGTTATAATAAATATAATAAATAATAAATTTAATACCCTTGACCTTAAAATTTCCATAATTTTTCTTATTCATTAAACATAAAATTTATTTTTTATAACATTTGTGTCTCAACTTTTGTGCTCATCTTTATTTGAAATAATTTTTATTTTGGTATTTAAAAAATTCTTTGAAATTTGTATATAATTTTTTGTGCGATTGATTTCATATCACATGTATAGTATTTTTTTTGTAATTTTGATTTAAAACTTAAAAGTATTTTCAACTTAAAATAAAAATATATTTTCAAAACTTTCAAGTTTCAAACTTTAATTGACTGTTGTGCCAGAATCTATTCTATATTCTTAGTTATGCGGTAATAGTTTAAAAAAAAGTAATTTCGTATTTGTTTTTAAATATACTTAGCCCAGTTGATGTAGTGCATTTTTACGCATCTGTTATTTTTTTCATTCTTATCAATTTTTAAATATTTTCATATCCTATTCAAGATATCGTCAACAAAGCAACAAAACCTGCGAAACATGTTGTTTATCTCCCATAGTTTTGAAGTTGTTGCAAATCGAAATGTTTCATTCGCCAACAAAACTTAACCTACAAAACATGTTGTTTTTAAATCTTTTATCTCCTACAGTTTTCAAGTTGTTGCAAATCGAAGTGTTGCATCCGCCAACAAAACTTAACCTACGAAACATGTTGTTTTTACATCTTTTATCTCCTATAGTTTTGAAGTTGTTGCTAAACGAAATGTTGTATTATTTGTGATTGTCGAATCTGAATTTTTTCAATATAACACACAACATCTTTATCTAATATGAAATTATTTTTATACCCATCATCAATATATTATGGGGTTATATTAGGTTTGTCATTTCATTTCAAAAATATTAAAATAATCGTCTAAGACCCCAACATAAAGTAAGATTAAAAGTTAATCTAGCATATCTTTATGTTTGTCTATTATGTGCACTATATAGATCGCTCCTAACAAGCTACGAAGTTAAAATTAGGCATATCAATATCATAAATAAGGAAGTTATGGACCAAATTTGGATCATTTTATTGAAAAAAATGCCATAGAATTGAAAAAAGAAGGTAAAACACTACATGATAATAAGAAACACAATATATGTTTAATGATTAATATTAAGGAAATCGAGCAAACATGAAATCTAGAATAACATTTCAGTCATTTGAGCTGATTAAATAAAAATGAGCCATTTTCTTTCGAAATTTTGACTTTTGTTTGTATCTTTTTTTATAATTTCAAAGGATATACTTATACTTGTACTTATTGCTGTTAACCCAGCAATAAGTACAAGTTTTTACATACGAAAAACAAAGCTAAAAACTTGTTATATTACTGCTACAACAACACTAACTTTGAATTATCTAAAAAACCTGAAAAATGTACTGTTTTGAAAAAGTGAAGTGTTCTTCGATTTGGAGAATGTGTTTCTAGATTGAATAATACCCGCCTTGCACATCGACATTTTTTTTAAACCCATTATGTTTGTTGGAATATAGGGCATTACAAATGGGTGTAAGTGCTTTGGCAACATTATCTTTTTGTGCTATATAAAATTTTGAGAAATATATAACATTATTAAACGATATCAGGAGCATAGGGAACTAGGAAAAGCATGTTTTGGTTAAAATATTTGTAATATTTTCGCAAGATGGATGAGGGGTGCATTTTTTTTTGTGCATTTTTATGTATTTCATTTCATAAATAATTTGTAACAGAAAAAAACTTGTGCTTTCCATACGAAGTAAATCACAATTCACTACTAAATTTCTCAACTGTGCTTGAAAAGCGAAATCAACTAGTCTCGCTTCAAAATAATGAAAACTCCACCTCTGCTTTATCGAATTGTTGATATTTAAATTGACATTTAAAATCAATGAAAAAAGGGTACGAAATTACTTTTTCCCTCATCTTATAATCTTAAAGCAATTAACCAATTATGTTAATGAATTTCTATTAATAAAAATATTATTAGAAGTATTTATAAATTAGTTATAAAACATATAAATAATATTCAATTATTGTTGTTCTTTACAAAAATTTAGATTAATTCTATATTGTTGTATTAAATTCTTACAACTTTTAAACGATTTTATATAATTAAATTGTAATTTTTTCAATGTCTCCTATTGGCTACAAATACACTGAGAAAATTTTTGTAATAAACAATTTAAGTTTGAATATAAAAACAAACAAATTTTGCTTAAAATTAAAAATACTTGTTATAGAATACATTTTGTTGTTCTTTCATTATAAATTACAATTTATTGTAATTTTTCTTTTACTGATTGTTTTTATTTAAACGGGCGTTATATCATTTTTACCAAAATCTCCTAAATTGCTGGAACCATTGCCGTTTGCGGAATCCTTAATAGCATCTACTTTAAGGGTAAGATTGTTAATACTTTTATTTTTGCCGGATTTATCATCATCGTCGTCCTCGTTCATGGTAGATAAACGTTGATTATTTATACTAAGAATATTTTTTTTAATTGATTTGAACAATTTATTGATTAAACATTTGATTTAATAATGAAAAGCAGATGATTAAGTTATATATTAACAATTTTGTTTTTGTTTTAAGGAAAAAAACTAGCTTAATAATTGTACTAATTGTTTAATTATAAAACTACATTTCTTGACTGACTATATTTTAATTAAAAATTTCTCTTTAATTTTTCATTTTATTTGTAAATTTAAAAATAACTTACTTTTGACTGCCATTGATTTGACGCACTTTAGCCGTTACCGGTATTATCAATTGATCGGCAGAAGTACCATCTTTATTAACCTGTTGCCATACTGTGGTTCTTTGAACATCTTGTTGTTGTTGCTGCTGCTGCTGCGTTATATTTCCCGTATTTGTTGTTGTATTGCTAGTGGCACCATTTGCCAAAGGTATATGTATAGTAGTGGGTCCAGGATTTAAAGTAGAATTATATTTGTCATACTTATCGTGTTGTTGTTGTTGATGATCCTTTAAAATAATAGGATGGATTTTGTATTGTTTTTGTTCAGATTTTTTGTAGGTGTTTAAATGTGTAATTAAGTATTTAATCGTTATATAATTCTAGCTTTACTAGGAGTTTTGCAAAGAAACAGTGATTAATGTAAAAAAAACTAGCTGTATAAGTTTTACTTTAAAAATCGGTGTATAGTATAGTGCAGTGTTGAAATAATTGAAGTATTTATCTGAAAAATTTGGGATTAATTGATTTAAATAAGAATGTATACAAATGTTGAAATAATAATGTCGTCATAATGCAATTTTAATGATTGACAATAAAATACTTCTCTAAATCCATGAGTGGCTAGATCTATAAAAATATATAATTATTTATAGAGACAAGAATTTTGATATTCGCTCGAATATCCAAAGCACCTGTTAAAAATCCAATATTTGTGAATGTCAATATTTGTAAAAGTCAAAATAGACATCAATTTGATCAAATTTTTTCGATTAACTTTCATTAAAACAGTTTACATCAAGATATATAAAAGACAAGGAAGTTTCACTGTATATTATTCGACATGTTTTGATGGGTAATTTGATTGCGAAACATTATTTTGAATCACGGGTAATCTTTCTAAAATTCTCGGTAAAACAGTTTTGAATTCTCTATATATGAATTTTGACAAAATATTTTCGAGATAATTTACGAAAATAACAAAATTTTCGAAAAAACTCTATTCTATTTTAGTTCCAGTTCAATTGTAGTTCAGTTCTAGTTCAGTTCTA
>JACGTJ010003656.1:0-11885 GCA_014858695.1 Chrysomya rufifacies | reverse complement strand
ACTAGAACTGAACTAGAACTGAACTAGAAATAGGTCTTTCAAACCCGTCGTGCGTACATTTGAATGTTTTTTTCTTATGATATTATATGCATATAATTCGAACTTCATTAATGGTTCTTATTAATAATAACGTTTATCTTTATGGAAGAAATAGTAATTTCACAGTTATCTACCTGGTTCTTAAATTATGTTATTTCATTGGTATTTCCTGTGTCCACACACAAACATCACATTTACTATTTGTTTAACTTATTTTTAGCATATTTTCGCCATTTGTTTAGTGGTCGTAATCATTTTCTTAATACTACAACATATCTTACGCATGCGTCTTCAGCCGCCTGGTCCTGTTGGTCTTCCCATACTTGGTTATTTAGCGTTTTTAAATGCCAAAGCACCATATTTAACACTACAGCAATTATCCTTTAAATATGGTCCTATTTATTCGTTGAAAATGGGCAATATTAATACAATAGTGTTGACAGATGCTGCTTTAGTGCGTAATTTTCTAAGACGTGAAGAATTTACAGCTCGAGCACCTCTATATGTAACACATGGCATAATGGGTGGTTACGGTAAGTAAAACGAAATCAACTAAGTTATACAAATAAAACAAAAGACTTAAGCGAAAAACTTATTAATAAAATGTATTTGTTATGTTTAAAAAACAGGTATAATATGTGCTGAGGGTGCCTTATGGAAGGATCAAAGACGTCATACTATTGAATGGCTAAAATGTTTGGGCATGTCAAAGAAATTTTGTGAAATACGTTGTGGTTTAGAACAGCGTATTATTAAAGCCATCAGAGAATGCATACAGGTATGTAGCAGGTATCATAATATATATTACAAAGTATATTATACGTCCTTTAAGTTTATAGTTAATTTAAAAAAGTTAGTTTTCTAAATGTCTGTCTTTTTTCGTCTGAGTCATAAATATGAATGAATTATTTTACCTCTTCAAATATTGTGCCAAATTGAAACAAAACCAATTTTCTCAGACAATTTGTAATACGTTTTTTTGCGGTTAAAATGTCTGGCTTAAATAAAAGTGAATGTCCTTGTTCATACGAATCAATACAAAGTTGTTTGCTGGAGTATTGTATTATATTTAGTCATAACTCATTCATGCCAATTCGTTTTTTTTTAACTAACTGAATTGTTTTGTTGCTATGGTGGAGCATCATTATAAGTTTGTTTGTTAGCAGTTGTTTTACCATTCAGCCAAAGAGACAGACTGATAAACAGAAAGACGGGCAGAAAGTTAGTCACTTTATCTGACTTTCTAGCTGTCTGTTTTTGTGTTCGGTTGATAATTTATTGAGAAAAAAAATAAAATAAAAGAAAAAATTCTTAAAGTCTTGCACACTTTGTGTTGATTTCTTTGCTAGTTTTACCTTTTATCTGTTATCCCGATTGTTGTTCTGTTTGACCATTTTACTTTCAATTTTGCTTTTCATATAAATTTTTTCAAGTGCAAAAATTTGAAATATAAATAAACTTTTACTTTTTTCTTCTGATTTCTGGTTGTATCTTGTTTTTGTTTAGTGGATTAATGAAGATTCTACGAATTTATTAGATGGTGAAGTGAATCCTCTGCCCGCATTGCAACATACTTTAGGCAACGTTATTAACGATCTAGTGTTCGGCATAACATATGCACGCGATGATGTCACTTGGCATTATTTCCAAGAGCTACAGGAAGAGGGTCTAAAATTAATTGGCGTTTCAGGTGTTGTAAATTTTTTGCCATTTTTGCGGTGAGTAAATTTTCTGGAAATTATATTCAATAAATTGTTTCATTTATTAGTCATCATCTTGAGACATTGTTAATAAAACTATTCAGAATTAATCGATGTTTTGAGATGAAATAAAGTTTAATGAATTAAATTAAGTCAGTACTTTAAAACATGAATGTTTACTATTGTAATAACTTATAAAAACTACATACAGTTGAGTCAGTGATGAAAAAATCCAACAACAGCTTTTAATTGTTTAAAAATATTCTCATATATTAGATTTAAAATCAGAAATAGGAATAAGTAATAGTGTAATTATTGATCAATCCCGAATATATGATATCCTACACTATAAAAGGTAAAACATTAGTATGAAACTATGGAAAAGAACTATACCATAGCATTGTGCTCAGCCAACTTTAAGGGAAAGCTTAATTATTGGATGAAGTTGGATCATAAGTTAGGGTCAATAGGAAAGTTCTATATGGAGACTATGAGATATAATGGTCTAGACATGACCAAATTCAATAGGCTTTCTCCTAATAATCTGAGGCAAATTTGAAGACGATAGCTTTTAATGTATCAATGATATGAAATGATAATTTTAGTGTAGTATGAATGTGATAATATATTAGAGGATTATGCAAAAGGGAGAGAGCATTGTTTCCTCTTACTAATATCTAAAATGTTTTACAGGGCTGGAATATTAGATTTCAATTTACATCTAACACAATATTATAATCTAAATTTTGGTATATTTAATTATTTATTATTTAATTAAAATCTTTTCTGCTAATACTTATATAAACATGAAAATTTTCTTAGATTTCTACCCAGCAATCAGAGGAATATTAAATTTTTACTTGATGGTAAAATGAAAACTCATCAAATTTATGATGATATTATACGTAAATGCGAAATAAAACTACAGAAACGTCTGCAAAAAACCAAACGACAAGAGAATGAAGAGGAGCTGCTAAAGGAGGAAGAGGAGTGTAACAAACAAACTAAAAATTCTTGTATTTTAGAATATTTCCTAGAAACAAGAGAAAAATTGAAAAATTCTAATGAACACAAACAACAACAAATCGCTGAAGAATTCTTTTGTCCAGAACAATTAAGACATTTGCTTGCTGATCTTTTTGGAGCAGGAGTAGATACTACATTGACTACATTAAGATGGTTTTTCTTATACATGGCCAAGGAACAAAATATACAAGAGGAATTAAGAAATGTGGGAAATTATTCTTTATTTTTGAAAATGTTATAATTTCATTTATAATTGACTATTTTTTTAATATTTTTTTCTTTAGCATTTAATGAAATTACCTTTGGACAATATAACACTTAATGATTTGGAACATATAGATTATTTGAAAGCTTGTTTGGCAGAAACACAACGTATAAGATCTGTAGTACCGTTGGGCATACCTCATGGTTGTGTTAAAGAAGTACAAATTAATGGTTTTACTATACCAAAAAATAGTATGATTATACCTTTACAATGGGCCATACATATGGATCCAAAGACATGGCCTGAACCGCAACAATATAAACCTCAAAGGTTTCTTAATGAGCAGGGCCAATATCAACAACCCCAACAGTTTATACCCTTTCAAACGGGTAAACGTATGTGTTTGGGAGATGAATTGGCTAAGATGCTTTTGCTTTTGTACAGTGGTTTAATCTTAAGAAACTTTAAATTGCAATTAGCTAATGAAAGTCTTAACATTGATATGCAGGGTGAATGTGGCATTACCTTGGCTCCTTTTAAATATAAATTGAAATTAATTAAATTAAAATAAAAGAAACAACGATTTTTTTTTCAATATTGTATATTTTTAATATGTATTTTTTGTAATATTTGTTTTCTTAATAAAATATTAAATGTATTTTTTTAATTGTTTGCTTAGTTTACATATATATTTTTTGTTATTGTTATTGTTTTTTTTTACAAATGAAGGGGGAAAATGTCTACAATGAGCTTAAATTAAACAAATTAATTACTATTTAACAAACAAAACAACATAAATTAAATACTTAAATGTTTAAATGAAAGACTTAATTAAATAATTTGTTAAAAAATTAACATATTTACAAATTGGGTATGTGTGTGTGTTTTAATGATTTTTTTTTTACTTTTTGTTTCTTGTGCATTTTTATAATTTAAAATTTTGTTTGCGTAAAATCAAAAGTTTGAAAAAATATTATTACAATTCATGCTGAAATGTTGTTGGCACTATGAATCTTAAAGATTGTGTTTTTATTTTTTTTTTTAAATTTTTGGAATTAAAAATGCATAGAAAGAAATGATAATTTAAATACTTAATTAAAATTACATTAAACTATAATATACATTACAAAAACACATAAAAAAAGAAAAAAATGATATACATGAAAAACTATTTACAAGGCAAAACTAAAATAAATTTAAAATAAAATAGTTTTGCCAATAAGCTAATTTTCTGTCTGTCTATCTGTCCGCCCGTCCGTCTGTCTTTTGGTTTTTTTACATTTATTTTAAATTTATTTTTTATGTTTTTATTCTGATTTTTTTATATTATTTTCTTTTTATATAAAAACTAAACCACAGATTTTTTGTTTTAAATTAATAACATTATTTTATATATATAAATATATTTTTTGTTTGTTTTACATATGTTTAAATAAAAATTAAACACATGTTTACTAATGAACACAGCTTCTAGGGGGTCAAAGAATAGAATTTGTTTAAATATATTGAACTTAATTTTGCATTTCATTCTTTTATACAAAATTTGTTAATAGGTATTTTGAACTAGTTGGGAATTAAAAAAATAATATTAGTTGCACTATTTTTTTTTCTTGCTTCATGTTTAAACTTGGCTACAAAAATGTCTTTATAAAACGTTTAATAAATATCGAAAAATTCTTTTAGTTAGACTCTAATTTTTCTAAATGTTTTGAACATTTTCCTTTACATTATTGTTTTGTTATTGTTATAAACTTTCTTTTGTAGCGACGACAAAGATTTATGGATGTTGTTGTTTTGAAAAACGTCTTTCAGGAACAAAACCGTGCTCTGCATATACACTTTCTTTTTCTTTCTCTCTCTCTCTGTCTCTGTCTCTCTCACATATGCAAAAGTTTCATTTATTAAGGTTAATAGTATAGCTTTTAAAACTTAAAGCTTAATTTGTTAACAAAAACCTTAATGTCTGTATCTTAGGATCTTAGATCCACTTTTATTTTCTTTGTTTTGTTGTGCCTTAAGAAAAGAGCATTTAATTTGATCCTACGTTGCGCATATGATGAGGTTCTATTGTTGTTGTATTTAATTGTAAAGGTCGTGGTGTTAAACATACTTTAAAAGCTTCTGGTGTTATGGTAGCACCCACATTACCCTTTAAACTTGGCAAAGGTTGTCCCTCGGGCAAGGTGATATTGAAAGAGTGCATAAAAGAGGCAAAAAACAAAAACAATTCCATTCTAGCCAAAACATCACCCAAACACATACGACGTCCCACACCGAAGGGTATGAAATATTCAGGTTTACGTACTTTACCCTCGGAATCTAAGAAACGACGAGGATTAAATTCTTCGGGTTTCTCCCAGAGATTGGGATCCATGTGTACGCTATTGATAAGAGGTATAACATGAGAGCCAGCTGGAATTTTATAACCATTTACTTCAACGTCTCTGTAAAGAAAAAGAAGAGAACGCAAATTATTAGATATTTTTTTATTAAATTGTAATTAATTCGGTTTGTAGAGAATTTAAACATTCAAAGCTTTTAGTTCAAAAAGAATCTTCAAATTTAAGTTTATTATGAATACTTAAAAGCTTTTCTTATTATAATGCAAAAGCTTTGAATTTTTAAAAGCTATCATAATTTTGCTAGTTGCCATATTCTAACATTCTTGACACTTAATTTAACTTAAACAAAAATTTATTTAGCTTTAAATTTTTTATTGTCAAATGGCACTTAAGTTCAATAAACTTGACTTGTAAAATAAATAATTGAGCCACAATTTATAGACACACATTATTTATTTTATACATATCTTCATATATGTATGTGTAGGTATGTATATACAATTTTAAAGCCGGCCGGTATAAACATGTTAAAATGACTATTAAGGAAAAAAGTGCAAAAAATGCATAACAAAATAAATTAGTTAAATGTTTATTGAAAAATTACAATCTCACGTGTTGTTTCCACATTTGAAATTTCCATATCTTTTTTGTGTAGTTTTTTTTTTCTTTGAAGCTTTTTTTTCAAATGCATACAAAACAATTGAAAACTACATAAAAGGGTGATGCAAAGTAAATGTTTTCGTTTCTAATTCATTTTATATAAAAAATAAATCAGGCTTCTGTAGATCAAAAAAGTTACATTTTAAAACACAAGTCTTAATATTTGATATAAACTTTGCAGTATTTCGTAGGCAAAATTTTAAGTTAGGAATAAAACGCTTTTATGACATCACCCTTTACCATATCAAGTGCATTAAAAGCCTGGCTTTGTGGCTAGATTGCCTTGCTTTGGATGGCGTTGAGTTGCCTTGCCTGCCAAGTAAATCATTGTATTTATAAAGTATCGCAATATATTTGAATGTATGTATGTTTATTTGTAAATAGTGTGAGAGAGTATGTGAAAAATAAAGCTTTTAATCTTAGAAACCATCTAAAAGCAAAACTGGGACAAATTACGACGCATCTTATAAATACCAGCCAGTCAGCCAGCTAACTAACTAGCTAGAAAAATGCATAGAGATTGGAAACATGTGCGATCTAATATACGCACCATTACAAATTCCATATGCTACAGTAAAAGTGTTGCCAGTTTTATTACTTAAAACAAATAAATAATTTTGTTAAGCTTTTTTTCTAGGTGGAAACCATTTTTTAACCAAATTTAACTATGTCTGTCTTTTCTTTTATTAAATTTGTTCAAATGTTATTGAAATTGTTTAAAGAAACATGTTTTAATTATGTGGGTTTTTGCTTTAGGACAACTGCATTTATAAAACATTATTATTTTTGCTCTTGGCAACCTGGCAGCACTTGTTATTAATTGAAAATAAGTATATATTTTCTAATATACTCTCATCTAAACTTTAGCTAAACAACTGACATTAGAATAATGTTTTTGTACAATAAAGTTAATTAACAATGACTTTTTTCTATGTTTATAGTCAACGTTGTTCTAAGATTAATTTTTGAAAGACAACTATGGTGATAAAGTAAGAAATATTATATATATATATATGTATATATATTTGCATGTCGATGCATAAGTTTAATGAACTATGCCCACAAATCAATCACAAGTGAAGGCAATTTTTGTTTAATATAGAAATGACTAATAAATCGCAAAATCGTTAAGTAAAACTTACCTTGTGGGTGAGTGAGTAGTGGCCAAGGGAACTATGCTGGAACGTCTCATGGATTCTAAAATTGTTGATTCGGTTACGGGTAGATATTGTAAATCTTCAATGGAAGGTAATCTATGACGACCAACAACTTGATCTAATTCATCTTGAACACGTTTCATGGCTTCAGGATTACGCAACATGAAAACATTAATCCATAATAAAGTAGTTTTAATGGTTTCCATGCCGGCCGAAAACAAATCAATAATAACTTGAACAATTTGTTCCTCTGTAATAAGAAAAAATTAAAAAAAAAAAAAAAAATTAAAAAAAAAATCATAAAAATCAATAATCAAATATGAAATTTATTTATTTTACACTAATTTTGAATTAAATAATAAAAATATAAATGAATTTAACCTACCATGATTTTTGCCATCAAATAATTCCTCATCTCTACCTTCCTGTTTGGCTTTTTCAATTTCAGCCAAATAGAAATCTACCAAATCTCTGATGTTAGAACCATCAAACGTTTTTTTATGTTCATCAATAACATCTTGATAGAATCTTTGCATTTCTTCACGATTTTTGGCAATTTTATTTTTAGCTGTCAATATACTAGGAAAATATTGTACAGTGGGTATATAGTCCACAGTATGAATTTCACCAAATAGACGCATGCCTTCTTCGATTAAGAAATTAAAACGTCTAAATTTAGGATCGTCTATGGAAAAACGTACAGACATCATAATGCTGCAAATGACATTACTAACAGCAACAGATATAGCAGGAGCCATATCCATAGGTTGACCCTCCGAAATATTAAGATTGTGTATATATTCATGAACTTCAGTCTATTAGAAAAAAAAAAAAATGAATAAATAAATAGATTTTTCATAAGATTTTTGTAAGGAGAATGTTTAATATGAAATTAACTTACCATAATTCTTTTTTCCATAACATGTTTGCCGTTGCCCATATAAGTCATACCAAATTGACGTAATTTTTCATGCAAAAAACGTCTTTGATCTTTCCACAATTTACCGGTACTATTAATAATACCTGCAAAAAAGAAAAAGTGAAAGGAAATTAAAAACAAAAAATAATAATATTAATTTTAAGTGTTAAAAAGAATTTAATAAATGCAATGATAATATAAAGAGGAAAGTTAATTTATAAAAAAAAATAGAGACTGTTAGCAACATTTTTTTTATGTAATCAGCAACATGTTAAATGTTAGTAGTTATAATATATAACAATTTGAAAATATTGAAGCTAGAATTGAAGCTAAAATTTATTTCATTTTTTTTTTTTTAATTTTGAAAGCAACATGTTTATAAGCATTGCTAAGAATTTTAAATTTTGTTTATAAACATGTAAGCAGAACAAAAAAAAAAAAGCTAAACAAAATTTTGTGTATAAAATGTGCCCCTAATAATTAAAACTTTTCAAAGATTTTATTTTTTTAGTTACAAAGTGTAATGATTTCTTTTGTTTTCTGTGTAGAAATTTTTATACTTTAACGAAATTTATGAGTAATTTCCTTTTTATAAATCTCTTATATATATAAAGGTTTTATTCTGGGAATTACTCATGTTTAAAAAGCAGACGCTGTTTTATTTAATAATATTTTTATTACAAAATTTTGCACATTTTAATTTTAATTGGGGTAGGCTTGTCATAAATGAAACCCCTTTCCTTTTATCATGGCTTTTTTCTGTTTTAAACCAGCAAATTTCAACGAAATTTTTCGTTTTACTCACTATATTTTCCACAAAAGATCATATACTGAAGAAAAAAATATATTTATTTCAGCCATAATTGACCACAAAATAATATTAAAAAATAACTAAAGAAAAAACAACATATTTTATAAAGTCTTAAAATTAACCTACTTTAGATCCTATACAAACACTTCATCAACAATTTAACAAAAAAATAAAAAAATAAAGAAGAAAAAATTCCTCTACTTTTTTTTGTGTAAAAAAAAACGAAAAATAAAACTTTATCAGAGTTGAAAAAATTTATTGTTTTAAAACATTAATGCATTGATATGTTTAAAGCAGCAGTTTTATATATAAAAAAAAAAAATACACCAGAAAAAAAAACGTGATTATTTTTGTTATTTATTTCTTTAATTTCTCTGGTCGAGGAAAAAAACCAAAAACTTTTATGGAATTATTATAATTGTTGCATATTTCTTGAACTTTTTGGCCACAAGAAAAGTGAATATAAGTTAATATGACTTGAAAGCAAAATAAAAAAATCTTAAAACAATTAAATTTATTTAGGTTTCACAATAAAAAAAGTGGGAATCTCATTAACTTTGAATTTTTAAATTAGTCAAATAACGAAACCGACGGACTGATGAATAGAGCAAATTATTTGAAATTAATTGTTAATGTTTATTGATTTTTGTTTTTAAAATTAAAAAAAGTTTAAGAATTTCTTAAAAAAAAATCACCAATTGTTTATTTTATCACTAACAAGAAAGTAATTTGAAATCCTATGCAAATATTAATTAACGGAAATTACATTTAATATTTAAAATATAAGAAACGTTTTTAATCATAAATATCTTAATTTATTATTATAAATTTCCATATTACTTTATAAATTAAACTTCAAATATTAATTTATAAAAAAAATAATTATCTTCTAAATTCAAGTTAACTACAAATCTTATAAGATTTTCTATTCTACTTCAAAAATGCGGCATTTATTCCTAAATTTTTAGAGCATAGGGCTAAATTGTTATCGTTAATTTTAAAAATTTTATAAAACAAATTTTGTTATTATATTTAATTTTTCTGTTTGAAATGTTGCAAAAGTTTAAAATCTTAACATGATCTGAAGCATGATTTTTTTTTTTAATATTAAAACATATATTTATTTCTTTATAAATCTTTCTGAAACTTACCAAAACCATTTAAAGTCTGCATAAATGGTGTATCTGGTCTACCGGTAAATTCTTCACGGCGAAAACATTCACGTATCATTTTATAATCACTCATCACCACGGTTAATTGGCTGCCCAATCTGGTTGAAAACAACGAACCATATTTCTTAGCCAATTCCATAAAACGTGTATGTTTTTCATTGCCCATAAACATAAGATAACCAATGACCGGAAAACCCCAAGGACCTGGTGGTAATTTGCGTAATTCACGATATATATTGACCAGCCATTGCAGGAAACTGATGGTGGTTAAAATGGTTATGAATACCATTAATAAATGTTGCATGTCATTGGTTTTGAATTGGCGTACCAATAATTTTATTATATAAGAATCGGTCATCATTTTAAGGCCGTTAAATTAGTTTTTTTTTTTTTATTTTTATTTTCAATATAAAAAATTTTAATTTACTTTTATTTTATTTTATTTATTTTTTTAATTAAATTTAAAGTATTTTTGTTTGTTTTTAAAGTTTAAAAGCTTTCATGCTTTTTTAATTATATATATTTTTTTTATAAAATTTTTTAAAAAAGGACTTTTTATGTATTTTATTAGCAAACTTTTTACTTATTTGTTTGTATTTTGATCATTTTTAACTTAGAACTTTAGACATTTGTTTTTTTTTTTTTTATTTTAAAATATATTGTTTTATTATATATATATTTNNTGTTTTATTATATATATTTTTTTAAATTCTTTTCTAACTTTTAATTGTTACACGCAAATTTTTATTTCTTGTTAAACAATTTATTTTTTGGTATAAAATTATTTTTAAAAAATATTTAATTTATTTTACGCAGTGTAGAGAGTAGACGACTTCGCGCGTTGCGTTTATAGATTTCGACTAATGTCTCGTCGTTATGTCCTTGCGACTTTTATAACAACCGATCACACGACCGATGTTGTACGCCGTGATCGTGCGAAGTGTTCGATCTAAGCACAAGACATTCTTAGCAAACCTTAAACCTACGTTTCTCAGCATATGTGAGTTTAATTTTGATTCACACGATCACTTAAAACACGAACCCATCGTCAATACAAAAAAATCCCCACTTCAATTCGAAATCTATTTGAGTAAATGAGTGCTGTAAACATTTAACACTCATACGTTAAGAATGAGTGAATGAGTGTAAAAGTACAAGAGAGAGAGTAAGGGTGAGAGGAAATGTGAATTGTTAATTGTTGTCTTACAACTACATAAAAAACCTTCAAACCGGTCTTGTGATTCTAATATGTAATTTTTTTCATGGCTTATCATGCAAAGCTTGTTCGAAGCATGTTTGTAATTTTGTTGTTTAATGTTTGATACAACATCGATCTTAACTATTTTAAGTATAAAAAATACAGTTTTTTACAGTTTTTTTATTTCTAAACTTTATTTTTATGGTCATCAATCATTTGTTGTTGTTGCTGGATTTAAAAGCCATAAATTAACTCAAACTTCATCGATTCTCTGTTTACATTTTTCACATTCATTTGAAAATCGTATTTTTTCGTTCGAGCGTCTCTCCTATTATTGTTCTCCTCTCTCTCTTTTTAACGATTTTGGGGGCTTGCTTATCAAATTAATTTCCATTTTTTGTAGTTGTTTTGTATAATAGTGAAGACCTCTTTGTCCCCCATTTACTGAAATGCATTTAACAGTATTGTTTATTTTTGATTTAATAAAAAAATGTATTTTTTATGTTGCCTCGTGCGTAATAGGTCCCATAACAAAACATTTGTTTATATTCATATATTTTTACTCTACACTAGGTATTTCAGGTATATTCGATTAGATTGATGCATAGTTGAAAATTGTACTAATTTAAAGAACTGAACTAGAACTGAACTAGAAC
>JACGTJ010003651.1:0-10166 GCA_014858695.1 Chrysomya rufifacies | reverse complement strand
TTCAGTTATAGTTCAGTTATAGTTCAGTTCTAGTTCAGTTCTAGTTTTTTTCTAGTTAGTTTTTGCTCAGATCCTGTCACTCATTTTTATTAAAAAATTCACAAAATAACATTAAATATTTTTCAATTTTAGAAAAAAATTATTTGTTTTTTTTAAAAATTTATAACTTTGTACTTACCTGGGTTATCTTCAGCTGTTGGATCCTTTTTAGCTGTCTCGGAATCATCTTTGGTCTTAGAAGATTTTTTCTTTTTAACTGGAAAACATAAAACATGGAAAATCAATGCATAGAATTCATTAAAAATATCAACAACAACAATCAGCATAATGAAAATGAACAAAAATATACAGTATTGCTTAATGGCCAAAAAGATCTGGAGTCACAATTGGAACAATTTAAGAAATCCTGCGAAAGCAATGACAAACACCAACGCAAACGTACGAAAAGACGTTATTATAATTTAGCTTTAATGGCCAAAGTGGAACAAAGTACTACTCCCGATGAATTAAAGCTTTTATTAAAGAATAACACCCGAACATTTTTCGTGGATATGATTACAAATAAACGTCATGAAATCGAAGATTTAGTTGATATGATTAAGCAATCGGCAGATGAATTCGCATTGGAAGATAGTAAAAATAAATTAACAATTGGTTTAGCTTTACAAATTACCGGTGAAGCATGTCGTTTGGGTAGATGTCGTAATAATTGTTCTCTGTTCTTAACTAGAGGAGAGACCATGACCTTAACCACAAATTTAGCTTATAAATATTCATGTTTCAAGGAAATTGTTTACGTTATAAACTTACAACATTATTTGCAACAACTACAATTAAATGATGAAATTTCTATAGGTCAAGAAGTTCGCTGTATGATAATCAAGAAATTTAAAACTTCTGTTGCCGTGACCATACAAGAAGCTGGTATTATAAATTCTTATGAGTATTTACAACTACCAAATCAATGTTATAAATTGCCGTTAAACTCATTAAACGCTTTATTTAGTGAGGATTTGGATTTAGCCTTAAAACTAAAAGTGGATTTTATAGTTTTGCCACATATACGCTGTTTAAAATTTTTAAAATTATTACATTATCACGCTAAAAAGAACAACTCCCTTAAATTGATTGGCAGTTTGAATTTAGAGCAGATTACAAATCAAATGTTAGATTTGAGGGCAATTATTCAACATTTAGACTATTTGTGGCTAACAAATCTATTCAATTGTGATGAAATGTTAAAAACTTTTATAATACAAGATGTCCTACCATTAGCCAAATGTTTAAAGAAACCTCTTATAGGTTCTGTACCTTTGCAACATTGTAATGATTTTAAATTTTATGAGAATCATGAATTTCTTTGGAAACTTGATTGTATGTTTATAGAGAAAAGTTCTTGGTGTTTTAAATATCCTTTGATAGTTAAGAAACTTTTACCCATTCGAAACTATCGTTTAGCTTTGGTGCAAAATACAAAAGTAATGCATGAAATTTTAAGCAATTGCCAATCGATAGTCAATTTTATTATACGTACCATAAGTTCTATAGAATGTCAAGCCATATTTCTCTATACAAAATGTGATACAGCTGCTAAGGCTTTAAGTCGTATAGAAATATATTGTCCTGTATTTGTGCTACTATCTCTCGAACAAGCCACATTGGAGGAAAATGAAGAAGAAATAAATTCTTTGACGACATTGTCAAAGAATCTTAATTTAAGAAGAAATCTTAGACCTATTCTGTACACAAAGGAAATGAATGAATTTGAATATAAACCTATAGATTATGGTATTGAGTATGCAAGGGCATGTGGTTGTCTAGAAACTGGATTTCGTTATAACTTTGGAAGTGGGTAAGGAAAATGGTGAAGATCATGTTCAACTAGGTGTAGGAGAAGATGTGGTTATTATGCGTGCTTTTTATTTACCTCCTCAAAAAGTGGGTGAAAAGTTTAAATGTAATTAAGAAATTCTTATATCTTTAGTAATTTTTTGTCAAGAAAAATACACATATTTTTTCACTATTTGTATTCTTTTAACTGAACTCATCTAGAATTGAACTAGAACACTGAACTATAGCTTAACTAGAACTATACTAGAACTTATACAAACCTATACTTGAACTGGTCCAAAAATTATGTAGAATACCACCATAGTAATCATAAATAATAAACTTAATTCCGATAGCTAAAACATTAAAGTTGAAATTTAATTTACCTTTCTTTGAATTTGAACCTTCTATCTCACTGTCAGATGATATTTCCTCCAACGATATATGTTCTGTAAGATAACAAAATAACTTAATACAAACAATTATTTAAATAGAAAAATATATCAATATTCACCTTCATGCCTTTCCACATCTGAATCGTTATCAGATGATTCTGTATCAGTAGGGCATTTGGTGGCTGTAATTATGGATTTTAAACGTTTTGTGGATATACATAACAACTCATTCAAACATGCTTCTTCAATGTCTTCCAAAGGTTGTGTCTGCAATATAAAACAAATATTTTTAACAACTACAAAAATATTGTTAATTAATTATACTTTAAGAAAATCAGGAGCTAAATTAACAATTGTCTTAGGTTTAAGGGTATTAAAAATTTGTTTAACCATCTCCAATCTATCATCAATGTAGTGGGTCATGGGTTGTGGTAAACGATCTTCATCGGATTTTTCTTTTTTCACTTTTATGGGCTTGGGAAGCTTAGCGGTCTTTGATTTCTTTTTAGTTTTATGCATTTTAATAATGAATTCAGTTATATTTTTTGTAAAATATATGCACAAATTATTGAAAATACAGCAAAATATTGTATGAAAATAATGAATGTGAATTAAAACAATAAAGTAACAGCTGTTTTTTTTTTTGCGTTTATTTTCTTTACAGGGTTGTATTTAATGAGTAAAACGTTGTTAAACAGAAAACACAATACAACCGCAAGCGACAGAAAATGTTTTTACAGTAAATTAATTAGAATAAATTTCTATTTAATACTTAGTATGAAATAACTGAGTTGTGTGCAATATTGAGTTTTGAAGGGAAAGCCCTCATAGAGAAGTTAGAGGTGTTCAAAATGGAGGATCTCAAATAAAAAAATTGTAACGTTTTGTATTTTTTCCTTACTGATGTTAACTTTTTTTTAAATTTTATAAAAGGCCTTGACAAAACAATAGTATATAACGAGAGCAGTTCAATTATTTTCAGTTGAGGTCAATAACCTTTTATTAACTTAATTTGTTTTTAACAATAATACCAACACTATGCACATATGAACTTCATTTAAATGTTCAATGATGCTTAAAAAATATTTAGTATTTCCATATTTAATATTTTTATCATTCCATAAACATGTATCACCTAAGTTGCATAATTTTATTGCTAATATTTTCACTACAAATTTCTTCAATATATTTATTAAAAAATTCATTTAAATTAACTAATATAACTTGTATTTCACTAAATACCAACTATTTAAAATTCAATAAGTGTGAACTAAACCGCAACACTACCAACAATATGTTAGCAATTAATATATATGGTAAATTAATGGTGAAAAGTATTGATAAAATAATGGTAATTATTAATTTTGGTTTATAATATTGAAATATTATAAAAATAATTATAATTTTCAGATTAATGCTAAATTATTTCGTAAAGTTAATAAAATTTATCGGCCATTTTTGTATAATGATGTTATAGATTTTTGCGATTTTCAAAAAACTTCAAAATTAAATATATTTTGGAATATTGTTTTTCAAGCTATTGCAAAATTTTCAAATATTAATCATACCTGTCCATATATGGTAAGATTTTTGTAATTAGATATTTATCTTTTCTTAAATTATTAATATTTTGTTTTTACAGCATGATATTATTATTAGCAATTTGGTATTGACGGATAAAAATTTTAAATTGCTTCCGTTTCCAAGAGGTGATTTTCGGGCTGAATTTATAATTTTAACATTTAATAGTAAAATAAGTAATATTGATTGTTATTTCAGCAAATAGTATTAGTATTTAAAAAAATATAACATCTGGCCTGAAGTAATACAAATATTGACTGGTTTTAACTTGTGTTTTTTATTAAAATTTAACTAATAAAATCAATTGGTTCATTTAAATTTGAAATTTGAGTTTATATTCAAAATATTTGCGAAAAAAAAATAACTGTTTTATCAACAATTTGTATGATTTGTAAAATAGCGAATAAAATTCAGCAAGGTAAAGTCTGCTTATATTATTTATTAACAATTAGAGTGATCGATTATTGTTCTTTTTTTAGAAAACAACACTTCTTTATAAACATGTGAAAGTAAATTAAAAACGTAAGTGAATTTAATGTGAGTTAATTTTTGATAGATAGATAGATAAATTTTGATATAAATAGAGTATTTTTTAAATTGAGTATGTTTATAAAGGTAACGCGTTGACCAAAGCTTGCTCGAAAAAAAAAACTTAATTTTATAAAAAACGTTGAAATTTAACGTTGTTTCCCATAAATGAAATCAGATTATTAAATTGCCAAAATATGTAAACATTGTCAAGATAAAATTTTGATTTGAAAATGATGAATGAAAAGTGTTTATAATTGTGTTTTCAGTTGACTACAACAGTACTTTGTTAATTCAATTTTAAGGCCTTTCTATTCAATATTTAAAAATTTGGATTAAATTTAAAGTATAAAGTAATAAAAATGTTGTCGCGGTAATAAACATTCAAATTATCAGACGAATTGTTTGGCGATTTTAAATAGCTTCGTAACAAACCTATAGATATATCTAACGATTTGCAATACAATTTCGATTTATTCATATATGATTTCAGTTATTAAATCAACAATTTTCAGTTCATATTAAGCAATTTAAATTTTTTCACCTTATATTGTAATTTCACTCTGAAAATGTTAATTTTTCTATAAGCAATTTTTCTTTCTTAACATATAGAAACTAATGAAAGCAACAGAAATTCACAATTGCTGACATTAATGTATAAGCATGCAGTCTCTTGTAATCAATGTTTGGCGACATCTGGCATATTTGTGTTTGTTCTTGCCCATAACATATCTGTTTTGCTACACAGCTGACTTTGACATTTTTCTTAGTTGATAAGAGAAATAATAATTAAAAAATATACATTTTATTTTAATAAAACATAGCAAAAATAGTGTTAAAAAAAATTAAATAAAAGGTGAGTAGATTAATTCTATAGTATATAAATAAATAATTAAAAGAAATAAGTAATTCGCTATAAAAAACGTGCATTATTAATGCGGTAATGTCAGATATTTTCGACGAATTATAAAATCAAAACAGAAGAGAAACCATAGTCAGACACACTCGGTGGTAGTCAGTCTTAAAAAGAACCTCTGTCAAAATGGCCATAAAGTAGACGAGAAAAGGGCAATAGAAACAAAAAAAATTAAATTTGCGGTAGTTAAATTTTTGTCGTTTGTGAAAAATAATTAAAACAAATAAATGGAAAATATATGTAAATTGTGTACAAAACTAAGAAAATTGTGATGAGTAACAGAAAATAAAATATTAAATTTAGTTAAGTAAATAATTAAAACTAATGAAAAAAGTAAAAAAAGCAACAACAACGAGGAAAATAATTACGTAGCCCACAATATCTACAGAATTTATTAAGTAAATAGAACAAAAAGAGAAGAAATATAAACTGAAATACAAGTGAAATAGAATATTTTTCTTTATTAACTTAATTGCCTGGTGTGGTGTCAGCAGCAACTACAACCAGCACCAAAAAGTGTGCACTTACACACTGTATGAACGTGAAGACTGTTAGCTGAACTATTTGCATACGTGCGTACAAAAGAATATTTTTACGGCTTGACTTGACTTTAAAAAATAATAACTGGCTGGCTGTATTGTCTTACAAATACAAAGCTTATTAACTTGGTGTCTAGACATTTTACACAATGGAAACAAGAGCCACGAATAGTGGCTCTGGATGTGATGGAGGTGGCAATGGCTCCTTAACACTGGAATTAACTGGCAACAATAGTGGTAGTAATTCCAGCTTAAATTCCAAAGAATTGCGTCAACAAAAAGAAGATGTTACATTGTATTTTAAAAAAATTGCCAGTGCTTTATTCTATGGCTTATCCTCGTTTATGATAACCGTAGTCAATAAGACCGTTTTAACTTCATACAGATTTCCTTCGTTTCTGTTTCTGAGCCTGGGTCAACTGACAGCCAGTATAGTAGTATTAAGCTTTGGCAAACGCCTTAAACTAGTCAGCTATCCGTCATTACAGCGCAATACATTCAGAAAAATCTTTCCTTTACCCTTGATATTTTTGGGTAATATGATGTTTGGCTTGGGTGGCACACAGGCATTAAGTTTACCCATGTTTGCTGCTCTCAGACGTTTCTCCATACTTATGACCATGTTATTGGAGCTGAAAATTTTAGGAGTACGTCCCTCATTCGCTGTACAAGTTAGTGTCTATGGCATGATAAGTGGTGCCTTGTTAGCTGCCTCGGATGATTTATCCTTTAATATGCAGGGTTATACATTTGTTATGATTACAAATGCCTTAACCGCGGCTAATGGTGTATTTGTCAAAAAGAAATTGGATACTTCAGAAATTGGCAAATATGGTCTTATGTTTTATAATTCTTTATTTATGTTTTTACCTGCTCTATTAATTACTTATTTGACGGGGGATTTGGATGAAAGTTTAGCATTTAAAAATTGGCACAATCCCTACTTTCTAATACAGTTCCTACTCAGCTGTTTTATGGGTTTTATTTTATCCTACAGTACAATACTCTGCACACAATACAACTCAGCCTTAACGACAACCATTGTGGGCTGTTTGAAAAATATATGTGTTACCTATTTGGGTATGTTTATTGGTGGTGATTATATATTCTCCTGGTTGAATTGCATTGGTATAAATATCAGTGTTTTCGCTAGTCTTTTGTATACATATGTTACATTTAGACGGAAGCAGGCGCCTGATAAGGAACTTCTCATACCCACAACTAATAAAAGTGAAGCTGTTTAGATTAAGTTTAAAATTTATTGTTTCCTAAATATGAAACCTTAACACACATTTCACATTCTTTGTCACCAAAAACGCCAAATACAGAAAAAAATAGAAAAAAACACAACATTCACTCATTATCTTTTAAAGTCTTTTAAAGATTTTAAACAAAATGTATGTGAGTGTGTGTGTTTTTGTATTAATATTTTTTTAATGAATATATTAGTAGTATATTTTAGTTTATAATTTTGTTTTTTTAAGTATATGTACTGTATGTATTTTATAAAAAAAAGAAAATATTTAATCTATGAATTTCTGATTTTGCTTTAATGCGGTATTTGATAATATTTAAATAAGTTTTTTTTTTTTAATTTATATTTTAATAATTTTGTACAGATTTTAATGTATGTATAATTTAAAAACAAAATGCCATAGTAAAGAAATAAAAAATTGTAACGAATGTAATTTAATATTTCGAAAATTAATGTTATTGTGTTTTAATTTCTCGCATATTTGACTAGATGTTGTCTGTTGTATTAAAAGAATACAATAATGATAAATGTAAACTTTTAAAAGATCTAGGCTAAACTAGATACTATTATTTATAGGAAATTATATGATTAATAGAATAATTATGATTAAAACTATTCTTAACAATGTCCAAAATATAATTTGTGAGATGTTTAATCTATACATACACAAACAGTATGTACGTATGTATAATCATATATATATTTTTATTATACATTTTACTCACATTTTAAAGATTTTATGAACGACTTGAATATAATTATTTTATTTAGTTTCATAGGAAACGAGAAAAAAAAGAACAACTAACAAAACATGTGCTAACAAAATATAAATAGATATTCTTTTTATCAATACATTGTTTATATAATGTTTCTTTTGTGCAATTTCTGCCACCGATTTGTACTACCATTGCACAGTGAAACAGAATTAATATATTTTACGTAAATGAATTTTAAAAATTTTTAATTCAGATTGAAATAATTACAATAATTTTTTTCTTCTAACTTAATAATTTTATATAAAAAAATCTTTGAGACTACGAAAATAATATATTTTTCGATTTAACTGTGTCATATTTCAAATATAGTAGTTGATCGAATTTGGTGAATTGTATAATGTCAAAGAAAACGTTGATCCTTAAAGTGCAATTAATTGTTCGTAATATAAAGTATACAAAGTTAGAAAATTGTTCGTTACTTTCGCTATTTAACAAATAATAGCTCTTAATATTTATTGGCGGTCGAAAATAGACGAACAAATTGACATGTTGTCAATTGCGATCTATATAATCATACAGGCCTTGGTGAAAAAATAGAGTTTTTACCAAGGTATCAACCAATAATAACTTTGATCCGAATTCAACCTATATCTCATCAGAAAACTGGAACATATGTATCTTTATCGACTTGAGCTTAATGGTACTTCGGTAATAATTGAGTTTAAATGCCCCTTACCAGTAGATTAATCACACGCGGTTAATACAAACCACGCACAACTTTTACAATTATGTGTGGTAATATATTACACCGATATGAGAGAGACGCAAGAGTCTTGAAGATAAATATATATACAGTTTTTTTAAAACTTCCTTTTTAAGAATGGGACCAATTTAAAGGCATTATAATAATTTTAATACTAAACATTTGTCTGAAAGTTATAAAGTATTACAAATTATGCTTCAATACAAATTTTGCCCTGATGTCTGTAATTATTTAACTCAGAATCACTGTCTGATTCGATTTTATGATTGCCCTTTTAACTGGCCGTCCTCGTGTACGCAATATAGGTTATATTTTTAAAGACATTTTTATGAGGATTTGGTTTGGGAAAATAAAAATAGCTAGGATTGAACTCACAGAAGATTCTTCATGCAATAAGGATTCATGATTTGTTCGTTATTAATATCATATAGTATTAATAACCGATGGGTATAAAATGTTAATGTAAAGTTATAAAATTATAGACAATCTAAGGGTTAAAAACTGCATTTCTTATTTGCTTTTTTTATGATTTTAATTTTAATCTTTTATTTATACAGACTATACTATATAATTGATAAAAGCTATAGAATTGAAATACACTCAAGAATTTTCTTTATTTATTCCTAAAAATTGTTTGTGATTATATATATAAAAAATAAAGTTAAAATAATTTATCAAACTAAGATTGTTTGAAATGTCTATAGAATACTTTACTTCAAATTCTTATCAGTATTTTCTCTTCAAGCTATTTAGAAGATAAAAAGAACATACATTGAGTTCAAAATGATCACTCCAAACAAATATATTATTTTCAAAAGAATTTTAGAATTCCAATAAAATTTAAATTAAACTTAATAAAAATTAATACGAAAATAATTAAATTATAGATTTTTTCCAACAATATCAAACGTTTATTTCAATCGAAATTTGAACAAAAATACCAAATCAATTTGTTTAACATTACAATTTATTTATATTTGTATGTGTGTACAGCAAAATACCTCTGTTTCTGTATGAGTGTACACCAAAATACCCCTGTTTCAGCCAACAAAATTTAAACTATTTTACTAATTTTGCTTTACATTTCTTTAAAATTTTCGCATGCAAACACTCCAAACTTTTATGAGACTTTTAATAGTTTTTTTTTTTCTTTTTTGAAAAAATTTAAAATTAAAGATAATAAAAATTCATTTCTTTGTAATAATATGAGAAACATTCAAAACCGGTTAAGCTTTCATCATTTTAACAAGAATTGTTGTTAGTTATTTATAAAAATTTATTTTGCCCCAAAGGTAAAAAAATAACAAAACTCTTGATCGTTAAAACAAAAAAAAAAAATCCAAGATACCAACAACAATTAATTACTCTATCAATTGCTAGTAAATTATAATATAGAATATATGAAATTATAAAGAATAGAAAAATAATTAAGAGGAAATATAGTAATAATTTAAAGAATCAATCACCCTAAATTATTTACACTGAACATCATTTCCAAAGAAAATATCAAAATACTTTAAAAAAGAGATTCTTTACTATTAATATAATTTCCCAGATATTCTACGGTATGCGGATTAACGCATAACGCGCATGAGAAAATTAGGTCAGTTCTAGTTATGTTCTAGTTCAGTTCTAGTTCGGTT
>JACGTJ010003648.1:12242-23549 GCA_014858695.1 Chrysomya rufifacies | reverse complement strand
AGCCGAATATAAAATTCTTACTTGTTTTTTTTTTTGTATTAAGTTCAAAAACTGCAACTGAAGGCTTAAATTATTTATAATCTTGACGTTCATTTTGCTGTTAAATTGCATACATAGTAAGTTTTGAATGTATGTAAAATTGTCTGGTTGACTGGGTTGGTTGAGGACTACTACTGCAGGCTTCTGCTATAAAGTGCTTTAGTCATATAGTCGGTTTTGTTGTAGCATCAGCAAATGTCCGCCAAAATAATAATTTTAACTGGTATTTTTTTTTTTTTTTTTNNGTATTTTTTTTTTTTTGCTTATAAACAGAAGTTGGAAAAATATGAGAGCTGGAAAAAAAGTGCGAACAAATTGTTTGTTGTCTACCATTGTTGCCGGGTTTATATGTATGTTGATAGCATTGTTGTTATTGTTTTAAATTTTTGTGGTTTTTGGTTATATTTTCAAAAAAATTTCGCTGCAACAACCTCAACTATACAAATCTATCTATAAGCAAAAAGATCATCAGACAATAAGACAGACAAATTTACAGCAATATGAAAATCAGCAGCAATATGTAATTTTAGTCGAAAGAACGATTGTCTATTGTGGTGCTAAAGCAGCTGCAGTTGTTGTTGCTGCTGCTGTGGCGTTATTTAAGCTTAAAGCCAAACTGTTGGGTATTAAACCCAATGTGGCTGTTGTTGTGGGTGTATTAGCTGTGGTTGTTGTTGCCTCCTGCAATGAAACCAAACAGAAAATTGTAGAGGATAAATGGTTAAAACTAATAAAAAAAATTTTAAAATAAAATAAAAAACAAACAAACTTGTTGTTTAATAAGTAAGAACGCTATATTCGGCAATGCCGAATCTTATATACTTTTCATTTAAGTTGGCTAACACGAAAAATATTCTCCAAAATAGTCTATTCCGTTCCCCATTCTAGATGGTTGAATACGGAAAAATGTTGCACAGACAATTTTCATTGAAACAATGAAGTCTGCATCTTTCATAACGGCTATATAATCCAAAACAAAGATTTGGGGTATTGGGTCCAAATTTTGAAGTATCTTGGCCATTAACAAATAGATTCTGGCGAATTTAAATAGCAAAATTCTTGCAACCTAAGGATAAATTTGATGTACATATTGTATAACTTTATGATTAGAGGCCTACACAAATGACATACCAATCGACAGACGGACATTCATATTTCGATTTTTTTAAGCCCACGTTTCAGAATAAATATTCTGAATTTAAAATTACAAACGGTATGACAAACTTTTATATACCTTAACAAAATGAAGGGTATAAAAATATGACTTTATAAATTTGCATTTTTAGTAGATTTTTTAAAATAATTTTCGATATTTTTTGTTTGCAATATGCATATATTTGAATATTGCTTTAAGTTTTTCCTCTTTTGCCGTGTTTGTCATATACAAAAATACTTATGTCATATTATTCTCATTATATCAAAAAGTTTATTTTTTTTTTTACTTTCATACTTTTGGGATTTTCTCGAATATTTGCATTCATCATTTGAAGCTGAATATGCATGTATGTGAAAAAAAAAAATAAAATATCAAAAAAGATAAAAAGAATAAATGTATTTATGAGTTGTACTATTTGCATTTTGTTAAATCAAACATAGAAAAACTCGAATCAAGTCAAATGTATTTTTAAAAACATGATTAATGTTTGCTTTTAAAAAATAAAATTTAAATGTTGATAAAATTATACAGATATTTCAAAAGTCATTCATTTTCTCAAATCAAGAAGAATGAGTTAAATCATATAGATTAAATAAGAAAAGATTTTAACTTATATATGTATGTATAAATGAAAAGTTTTAATCAGAAAAACCAAAAATTATTTTTATGTTTAGACAGATTTAAAAAAAAAAAAAAAATATTTAAAAAACTAATTAATATCTATAAGGATAATTGTGATTTTTCATTAGAAAATACATTTGAATCTTAATTCTGATAAGATTATGGCTTCTGGGAAGGTTAATCTAGTTTTTTCCATCCATCCGAGTCCAATTAACCTGGTTTTCCCACCTCCAGCTTTGGAAATTAATTTCCAATTGCTAGCGTAGAAAAACCTAGTGTGACTTCCACCGGTTTAATGGACGATGGAATCGACAGAGCGATTATTGGTCGTAGTGGCAGTTCGGACGCAAGAATTACCTCAAATTGATTGCCAGGGCAGAGGTTGCTACTTCTGCCAATTACATTTTTAAGGAATTGAAATGTTTCCTTATTGCCGCAATCCACAGTCCTAACTCCCTTGAACCAATCCGATCTCATGAAGCCATTTTTCTGCGATTTATCTCTCTTTTAACAACCGACACGTTTCCGAAGTAATCCTCTTCTTCCTCGTAGAAAGCTAGATATCTCTCATTTGGTCCTTCCTTATGACTTTTTCGATCGAACCATACGATCTTTCGATGTCTTTTAATAACCAGCTTATCCTGAATGTCATTGGTCGCTTGATCACGCCCCAACTGGCTTTATCCTTTTTAGTATGACCAATAGGAGCAGTGGTTTTCTCATCCAAAACCTACAGTATCTTAACGTACTTGAGTTTTATGGCCGGCGCAGAGGTAGTGGAACCCAACTCTATTGTCTTACTAGGAACGGTAATCTATTTGATTTACCGTTCTTTGTCGTAAAATGGAATATGACAATAATTTCTGACGAGATTTTCATCAAATTTAACTAAATACTTATATTTATTTTGGTTACTCTGATAACAGCATTATTAGTTGAAATTATATAAACAAATTTACAATTTGTTTTTAGCTAATTTAATACTTAACATTTTTTATTACTACTACTGTTATTATACCATATGTATATGTTAAAATATTCACTTAAAGTAGATTTATAAAAATTACCCTCGTTCACATATTTATCACAATGATAATCATTACCTCCATCACAGTTACGCTGTTGATAGTGATAAAGTATAAATCTTAAAAGCATCTTAAATAATATCCATGCTTTTTCAATCTATATTTATATAGTTGAATATATTTTCATCATCCAACTCATCATAAACATTATCATAATAATCACAGGCAGTCTTAGAAGTAAAAGTAGCAACAAAGCCAGTAACCAGCAACATCAGCAGAAACATTAGTTCTTAGCAAAGTAATGGCTACATTATTCACTATCACTATCTACTCAACTTCTACAACCAATTTAAACATTTTCTTCATTTCCCTGTATTCTTTTTTTATGTTTTATAAAGAATGAATACATAAATCGTTTTATCTATTCCTTTTTTAAACAACATCACGTTTCTTGTTTGTATTTGTATGTGAGTAAAAAGGAATATCTAGTCGAAAGCATGAAAAAAAAACAATTTCTAAGGTTGATCAGTAGATAAATAATAATTTTCTACATAATTTTTCTTTTACTTTTTCGAATTTTATATCTTTGTCAACTCAAATGTACTTTTGTTCACTTCATTTGGTTTTTCGTTAGTTTTATTTTGTGCTAAGAAATAGAAACACATACAAAGTAGTAGTAATAGCAGGAATAGTTTCGTTTAAGTAGTTTTATATGCATACTTACATGAGCATGTAAATGTAAAATATATTTTGCAGAACTGTGAAACAACAGACAGAAAATCTTTAGAATTTAATATATCGTATTATGGTCAAGATATAATCATTAATTCTTAAAAAAATTTAAAGATAATTTATCTTATGTAAAATTTTGTACAAAAAATAATAAAAGTTATAAAAAAAGTTTCGTTATAATTAGTGTTTACTATCAATTTTCCAAAAGATATTTTTTGTTCGGACTGGTTATATATTTTAATAAATCTGAATTCACTAACCTCATTTTTATTTTTTTTTAGTTTTGAATTTTGCAAAGAATTCTAATATTGTACATCGCTGTGTATATAATCTTATAACGGATTTACATTCAATTTAATTTTTTTGTATATTTATACATAAAAATTTATTTTAATATTTACATTATTTGCCTACTTCTTCAAAAAAATTTCATAACACATTTACCATCGTCATCAGCATCATCATCAGCGTCATCATTCTTTTTGCAGCTATTTGAGATTTGCCTGTTTTTCCCCCTCCATAAATCGTAATACCAATGATTTTTTATCATTTGGATAATATGGAAGGGATATTTTTACTTTTATTTTAAACATAACGTTTCTTTTATATATTAAACATAATCATAAGAAAATGTATTTATACATACATTTATAAGATTTTATTTTGCACAGTATAGGAATGAATCATAAAAGTTAAATGAAGGGCCTTGAGAGTGGGAAACTTTTGTTGTTCAAAATTTGGTGGTTTCATATTTTTCTTTTCACTATCAGTTTAATTTTTCATCTTATGATTTTTACATGAGCATTTTTTCGGATGAGTGCATATGTCATTAATAATTCCATACGTTTAAGATAAATTGACACTATTTACTCCAATTGCATTACTTTATTTTGGATTACGTAAATATGTAGATACAACATCAATTTCAAAGTGAAGTCAAAAACAGTCAACGGAATAACGATCGCTTTACATTTTCTTACTTTCAATTGTTTGCATAAAATTTCGTTATCTTTAGTAGGATTAATTTCATATTTACGGTATATAATAATTTATAAAACGATCTCAACCTGAAACATTTTTTACTTCATAACTTTTTTATCGGCTAATAAAGGATACGCCCCTATTTTCAGAATATAATTTGTTTTCTTTCGGTTAGTCTCTTTGAACACTTATCGCGCTTTCCACAGACCAACTGACCTGGCTAAATTGATTCAGATTCTATCAAAGCTAAATAATAATAATAGAATCCTAGATGATTCCTTAGATATCTTCCTCACACAATGTTACAGAGTATGTAACATTTAGAAGTACTGATTTAATGACATGTGAGAATCGATTCACATTTTTGGCAAATGTTTAAAAAAAATGGATTGAGTGAAATTAGGTTTTATTGTAAAACTTTAACGAAATTTTCACATAAAAATATCGGGCTTGCTCTATGTGTGACATATATTTAAAGGAAATCAAAGTGCAAAAAAGGGCCTTAGTTTGTTATAATTTCTAGTAATTTTGAGTATATTAGAGTTATCTAAGGATTTAACATTAAATATACGATTTTTTGTTTTGTCTCTTTAAAATAAATAGTCTATATTGTGGCATAGTTTGCTTGTCTTTGCATATTTAACCTAATAAAAATGTATGCATATAGCAAATGTTAGGAGTGTGTAAAAATAAATTCTTTTTAAATTAAAATAAAATATAAAAAAACTTACTCTGGAGGAAATGCAAGGTAAGCTACATTAATTCAAGATCTTTATGTTAACTAAAAACTTGTATATGAGCTTGTCGGCAAATGTGAAAAATTCACAATATTTTTAAAGTTCCAGGGCTATCTTACATCAGTGTAAATAAACCACAGATTACAAAATTGGAAGAAAGGGATATCGCAATGAAACTAAGTAGGCAACAGAGTTTACTTGTTTATGGTTAGTGATGTTCTTAGAATGTCCGAAATGGCTGTATAGGAAAACTATTTAAAAAAAATTGTTTTTTTCTTTAAATAAGCATAATTATTAATTTAAGAATTTAACATCCAACCTTCCAAGCTTATATTATACTAGAAAAATCACTTTCTCCTAAAACAAATAGTAAAACAAAAGAAGAAAGATAAAGCCCTTTGAAACAACCGTTTAATATATGTAATTGTTATTATATAGCTACTATATGTATATGTATTATCATCTATCATATTTTGAGTAAAAGTTATAAGTATGATATCTTATTTGCTCTTTTCTTTTCTTTTTTTTTTTTTTTGTTCATAACAGTAAATCCTCTTTTATATTTTTCGCTTCATATATAATTGCAAAAAGAAATTGCTGAGATTTTAAGCGAAATTTACTATATAATCTTAAAATCTATTTAGATTTACAATATAGACATATAATTTATAACTCAACATATACATTAACATAGGAAAAAGTATGCCAATATGACGACTAATATAAATGTATTTTTAAAAAACAGAAAACATTATAAACAACAACTCATAATGATGATGTAAATATTAAATTATTATTGTTGGTATTTCTTGAATGTATCGCCGTTGTCTACAATTTACCATATATAAATGTATATTTGTACAGTCTATATGTGTGGAAGATGTATGGAAGTGTAAGTGAATTTTTGCAAATCGAGCTTATATAAATTATATTGTAATCTTATGCATTGATAAAAATTTAAGTTCTTGTGTGGCATCCTGCCTGAGCATAAAATAATATCAAATTGAAAATATTATAGGATTGTTGTTAAAGTGGATTTTCCTTTTGAGTTACTGTGCGTGTGTTATAAAAAAATGTTTTTTTTTTTATTTCAGTAAATTATATATGCTTTAAAATATATAGGTACTAATAAAAATTAAATATGTTATGGGAAAAAATAAACAAATTTATACTAAGAAATAATTCTAGCGTAAAATTTCTTTGCTTTTAGATTTCTCTTGAAAAAAAGCTTTCTTAACATTCATCTTTTCAAAACAGCCTTCTAAAGCCGCAATTTTTCTTATAAAAACCTCAGTGCAACTAAGGTCGTTACGATAATTAAAAACTCACTCAAATAGTATGCAACATTCTTGCACAGAAAAAGAATTATAAAAAAATGTGCGTTACATTTATACTTTATCATGTATGTGTAAATGTTTGTAAACTAATATTATCCCTGCTGAAATAGATTCATTAAGCTAATGGCATCTAATGACTAATTCTGATGTGAATTAGGAAAGAGAAAAAGATACATACATATATGTAAATGTAATTCTTTTATGTTATGTTAGTATGTTTGAAGAATACATTGTTTAATTTTTTGTTTCTACATAATCAGTTTTGAGTTTCACTGCAAATCTTGTCGCTGAACAATCTAAATGAAATATTTAACAAAAACTACAACTATTTCATACATAGTTGGCAGAGATACATGCAAGAAGAGAGGGGAATTAAATAAAATAGTTTTTCATGCATTTGACACAATACCATTGGGATTGTTGCATAAAGTAGAGATGAAATTTTATTTAATATAACATTTCTAAAGAGTTCATGTGAAATATATTTTTAAAAATTATTAAAAAAACAAATTACAAAAATTTTGGAAAATCCGTCGAATGGAGAAGAATGAAGAAATTTAATTTGTAGGCAAACGAAAGTGTCATTAAAAATTAAACATATTTTATATAGAATATAATTTAACAATACTTCTTGTACTTACTAATCATTTAGTTCGACAAGTATTTCCACTGGGTCTTTAAAAATAAATGTAGTATATTGTTGTACACTATAACCACTAACTATATTTATATCGTTTACAAATTTTATATGACCAAAAAACCAGTAGGAGAACATCATTTTGTAGTTATTACTAATACAGTTCGTTAAGGTAACTAAATTATTTCAACAACAAAAGTAACTACACAACGGCAGCAATAACAAAAGGAGTAAATGGTATAGAGTAGAATATTTGTACTTATTTATTTGTTTATTTATTTATTTTATAGAAGTATGAGTACAATGCATTTATATACATATGTATTATATTAAAGTGCTTCTAAGCGTCCTTTGATTCAATCTTTCTATATCAGCAAATTAGCGACAGGTTTTTTAATTGCTGGCGTTAATAATTGTTAAATATTTAAACAAAAAAAAAAAGTCGTTATTTCTAGAATGTCGAAATTCTATGTCCCTATAGGTCATGAGAAATAATTTAAACCTTCTGATCTTTTGAAAAGGTCAGGATAAGAATTATAATAAGTCCGAACTTGTGAATATGTATATGGTGGCAGTTTCTGAGCATGCACCAATTTAGACACTTAAATAAGTGGCCGTTTATGTTCGGTTTGTCAAATGTAGGACATTACAAATGGACAGTTAGTTTCATGTCCTATTAAATTAAATTTTGTCAAATTTATTTAATATAAATTATTAAATGTTTCTTAAGTAGAATGTTAAAATAAAGTTGAATTTCGAAACTAACGAAACTAATAAATAAAAGATCAGCAGAAATCTTCAGAAATTTTTAGCATTCACTTAAACTTCAAAAATAAAATGGTAGAAAATTGTGCATCGGTCTAGTATACACATGTCGTTATATGTGGTTAAAGGTGATTGTGTATTTATACACATATGCACATGCCTTATGTGTGGGTAAAATCATAGAGAAATATCTGTTCCGTATTATATAAACTATGTCATTGTTATGCTTTTAGCATACCAGCAGTGCTTTATTTTGAAAATATATATTTTTTTATTTTTTCACATTTGTTGCACAGATATTTTTTGGTCATTCATGATTTTTACCAATTTGTGGATATTTCATGCAGCAACAGTAGTAGTAGAATACTACAAAAAAAAGTAACTTTGTTTGCAATATTGTTGGTTTATAACAAAATGTTTGGTAAATTGAGGTTCAACAATGCACAATGTACAAATTGTTATGTTACCAATATTCGATATTGCAGTTGTAGTCTATTATAAAGGAAACCAATAATAACAGGCATGCAATTTTATTTCTTGATGTTGTTTTCATTTTTTAATTTGTTGTATTTCTTTTATTAAATTTTACAAAATAAACAAAAAACTGAATAAACGTAAAAGTTTGATAGTTGTAAAAAATATATACTAGATTATTTTTTACTTGGGGCTGTACTCCATGTATAAGGTTAGCATCAAGATTGGCATAATGGTCATCAGTTTAATTTGTTTGTGTTGTGATTTTTTTTCTTTGTTTATTTGATACATTTGAAGTTTTACTTACAAATAGGTAATCAAGACCTTTATTTGCAAATATCAGCTGTTTCATGTTTTTAATTGGAATGAATTTAAATAACTTGAAGTCAGTAATAGTATTCCGCATTATTCAGATTTAACAAATAAAAATCTGATGTTTTAAAGTCAAATTATTAAAAAGCTTATCCATATTTCAAGTGAGGAATTCTTATTTGAATTTTTGTTAAATCCAAAACTGTTTTTGCCTAATCATTTTGGAAATATAAATTTAACTCTATGAATTTACTATATTAAATAAAATATATTGAAAAGTTAACTCCTTTTCAATATAAAATTAAATAATGTAAAATGTTTTGGTTTTCAATCCTACTCATACAACTAAGCCTTTTTCAAGTTATTTCCATAACATTATTTTGACACGTTGACATTATATTCTTGTAACCATATTATCTGTTTTACTCAATTTGTTGTATTACTGTTGGTTGCTCTTATTATTCTTTTTCAGTCATTCTTTTTTAATATATTAAAGTTGTTGCCGTTGTTACCGGTGGTTATAGTATACAATAGCATTATGAGTTTTACTTTAAAATAATCCCCTCTCTGCTGGTTTTTTCTTCTTGGCTTTACAATATTTTAAATTCAAAATAACCAACATTTCACTACTACATTCACACACACGTGTGCAAAAGTTAAAAAACAGACAACAGTAACAAAATAAAAAGTTTTACATTAAACTGTAAAGTGTACATGACATCATGACACAACAATACAATAAAACAAAATGTTAACAAATATGTTTGTTTGTAGATGAAATGACCAAAAAAAAAAAATATATATATATTTATGTATGGTGGAAAAAGAGAAGAAATGTCTACCAGTAGAATGAGTATATTGAGAACATTTATACGACCAAGTTGCAGTTGCTTATGGTATGGTAAATTGAGTGTCTTGCTTACTTATCAATGTTTGTAAATTTTTTGTTTATTTGTATAAAAGCATGTGTTTATATTTGCTTAACAGTTTACCTACTAAAGGTGCTTGTTGTCACCATCATTTTGCATACAAGAACAACAAAAAGTAGATAAGGAACAAAACAAAAGTAAAAACCAACCAACAGCATGATTGAACAAAACCTGCTTCAGTCATTTTATATAAGACAATGAATGAATGTATGTTTGCATGTATGTATGTGTACATTGTATGATCGCTGGTTGATATTTTGTTTATTTTTACTTATTGTTCAATTTTTCATCTGTATTTTCAAATTTTACTTTTTTAATAAAGACAAAACTTTATATGTATATAATAAGTCCTTTTCCATACAGGCGAGGTTGTATAACTTTTTGAAGTATTCTTTTATATTTGATATTATAATTATACGCATGTAAATAAAAAAAGATCTATCCAACCGTATCAAAAATTACTCAGTTGTGTTACTTCGTTTATCGATTTAACCTTTAATCCTCTCTATTTGTCTACTTTACATAAAACCGTTTGATCGTCCTTTAGTCCTTATTACGATCTGTCTAAAGTTTAATTCAAATATAAACTAAAGTTCGTAAGATACAAATTTATTATACAGAATTGTTTGTTTCCAGAATTAGAACTTAAAACTAAATGATGTTATTTTGTACTAACAATTGTTAAGTTTTTAAAAAGATTGTTTTGTTTTTTAAGTTTTTTTTTAAGATTGGATTTTTATACTTCAAAATTATTAGTTAAACTGATGTTTAAAAAATATTTTGAAAATATAGGAAAACTTGATAAAACAAGAAAGTGATTACAAATTCTAAAAATGAAGTTTGCATGTATGTACCAAAACACAATAAATCTGCTATTTTTATATGGATTCTTGATATCTGAAAACCTCTAAGCGATAATCTAAATAAAATAAATTTTGTTGTGTTGCCATTATTTTAAAATACTTACATTTGGTCGCAGTTAGTCTTTGAGATTACGAATTTACCGATTCCAATTAAATTATTGGTATTTTCATTAGTAAATCTATACATTTTCCCATACCTGACTACTTACTAAAAACACTCTTTTAGATAGCGTTCATTGAATTCTATTCGCTACAGATTAATTTGTAACCAAAGAGTAACGTATCTAAAAACAAGTAAGAGTGATATATTTGGCTGAGCTGAATTTTAACCACCCTCTATCACAACTTTTGGTGGTAGAGGGTATAAAAAAGAGTCTAAAAACTACATATAGTGTTAATTTGAACCATTTGAGTAATGACAAATAAAGTTTTTTAATATGACTGCCTACACGTATTTAAAAATTTAGCTCTGTTAAAAAAAAAAAAACACCTTTTACTTATCATATACAAATAAATACTATTACGGAAAAATCATATTGATTTCCCCCCATTGAAGCAACTGTCAAAATATGGATTTCATATTTACTGAATGCTTACTGAAATGCAAGTAAAGGCCAATATAAAAAGTATCTTCTGACCCGTATACAAGGTATCTGTTAAATAAAAACACAACGTATTTAATTTTTTTTTTTTTTTTTT
>JACGTJ010003639.1:7449-30850 GCA_014858695.1 Chrysomya rufifacies | reverse complement strand
CATCATTTTTTGATGGTGGGTATAAAAATTATTATGTTAATATTGTGTAAAAAAAAATCATATGAAAATTTTTTTCGAAAAGAAATTAATAAAAAAATAATTTTAGAAAAATATTTTTCATTTTAGATTAAAAAATTTTAAATAATAATAAATCACATAAAAATTTTCGAAAAGAATAACATAATCAAAATTCAACTAACATTTTTCGATCCAATTTTCATATAAAACCCGTTTTATGAAGAACTTTTTTTGTTTCAAAAAATTTAACATAAATTAAAAGAAAAATTGATAAATAATTTTTAACCCCCAAAAAAAAAAAAAAAAAACTGGAAAAAATTTCGATCAAAAAACTTTGCGAAAAAAGATAAAAATTTACGACAAAAAATTCACATACAAAAAAACATTAGAAAATTCGAAAATCAAACAACTTTCGATCAACTTTTTTGAAAAAAAAACTATGAACATTTTTTCCGAAAAACCAAAAAATACATAGAAAATTTAAAAAATAATAAAAATTGTATGGAATGTTTAAAAAAAAATTATATAGACAATTTTTTCATTGAAATATTTGATCAATAATCGTTATTAAAGCAGTAAAATCTTTTTTTGGGGAATCAGTGTTTTCCTTTTTTTGAAATCTCTTTTAAAATATTCAATCGAAAAATCTCTTTTTGTTTTAAACAAATTTTCTTCAAACCTCTTGGCCTTCACGAGCAGTCTTGAACAATGTTAATGAAAATTTATTTTTAAAATTACATAAAACTCACGCATAATCGAATGCACTCTGAATTTTCAAATAAATAAAAATGAAAATGAAAATTGCAAATGAAAAATCTCTTATTGCTTAAGAAAATAATTACAATTTCAATAATGATTTTAATTTAGCAACAATTTCTCATTTAAGTTGTAATGGCAAAATTTTCAAAATCATTTCAGTTGTTGGGTGTTGAACGAAAGCGTAACATACGCTGAATAAAAATAATTACAAATAAACGAAATTTATTTCTTATTTTAAGATAAATTTCGTTGAGTTTTAAAATCTTTTATTTTAAAAGAAAAATAAGTGAGTTTTTAATGGATTTACGGATTTTTTTTTTTTATAAAATAAAATAGAAAACCAAAGAAAAGGACTTTTTTGAAATAAAAGAAAATATTACATTAATAATTTAATATTTCATGGGTTATGTAATATAGATAAAGAAAAAAAATCTGCTAAAAAGCATAAAATATTTTGGCTGATCAAGAAGAACTTTTTAATTTTCTGCGAATTTTCAATACTAACTTGAACTTTCTTAAAAATTTTATATTTTTTTATTTAATTTGTTTACTATTCTTTCAATTTCTTTGATTTATTTCGTTTTTTGTGTGTCGTAATTAATGAGTTTTCAATGCAACTTAGCGTTTTGTTGTAAAGTGTTAATGACCTTCAATGAAAAATTGCATTTAGCTAAAAGTTACATCATTTTTGGCAGATTACAGCAGATCTTAGCATAACCTCAAAATTGACAACAAAAACTAGTTAGGACATTTGTTTATAGACTCGTATCTAATAGGCCTAAAAGAAGTTCATGGACATTTGAGTCCATATTATTTCGATGTACAATACTTTTAAATCAATTAAATTGTTTGTATTTTAAAAATTTAAATTTTTTTCTTTCAGCCAACCCAACAAGATGTTGTTCTCTTCTTTAATAGAAGCTGCTCAAAATTCTCCTTTTAAAAAGCCTTTCACCACAGTCAGCTGTGAACCAGCTTTGGAGAAAAATGCTCAACTAACAAAGAATCATACAATCCAAGCTGCTGCAGCTTCTTCGGGAGGTAGGTTTTAAAAGAAAATATACATAAATTAAAAAAAATAATAAAAATCCTAAATAGATTCCTGTGAATTTGGTTCCACTATGTATTTCGCCTTGTGCGGTTTGGGTGGTATTATCTCTTGCGGTAGTACCCACACTATGGTGGTACCTTTGGATTTAGTTAAATGTCGTCTACAAGTCGATCCAGCCAAATATAAAAGTGTTGTCAATGGTTTCCGTGTTACCTTGGCTGAAGATGGTGTTAAGGGTTTGTCCAAAGGTTGGGCACCCACCTTTATTGGTTATTCCATGCAGGGTCTCTGTAAATTCGGTCTTTATGAAGTATTCAAAGTTATTTATTCGAATGCTATTGGTGAAGAGAATTCCTATTTGTATAGAACTAGTTTATATTTGGCTGCCTCAGCTTCGGCTGAATTCTTTGCTGATATTGCTTTGGCTCCCATGGAGGCTGCTAAGGTAAAGATTCAAACTACACCCGGTTTTGCCAACACCTTGAGAGAAGCTTTGCCCAAGATGTCGGCACAAGAAGGTATGGGTGCTTTCTATAAGGGTTTGGTGCCATTGTGGATGCGTCAAATTCCCTATACCATGATGAAGTTTGCTTGCTTTGAAAGAACTTTGGAATTGTTGTATATGTAAGTGAAATGTTATTTTCACTGGTATTTAACTTGAGTTTAATGTATTTTCTATTTATTAAATTAAAAGGTATGTTGTACCCAAACCCCGTCAAGAATGTACTAAGGGTGAACAATTGTTGGTTACATTTGCAGCTGGTTATATTGCTGGTGTTTTCTGTGCCATTGTATCACATCCAGCTGATACCGTTGTTTCAAAATTGAATCAAGCTAAGGGTGCTTCAGCCTTTGATGTTGCCAAACAATTGGGTTGGTCAGGTAAGTTTTAAATAATACAAACAATAAAAATCAATTTTCATTTTTAAATATTTAACAAATTTTTAGGCTTGTGGGGAGGTTTAATTCCCAGAATTGTTATGATTGGTACATTGACTGCTGCTCAATGGTTCATTTATGATGCAGTCAAAGTATATTTGCGTATGCCTAGACCACCACCACCAGAAATGCCTGAATCTTTGAAAAAGAAGTTGGGTATCACTGGCGATGCTAAGTAATTGAATATAGAAAAAAAATACATTGCTAGCCTTGCAAAATTTAGAATTATTTTACTAGTTTTATTTTAAAATGAAAATATTAACATAAAATTATAAAAAAAGATAAGTCGAATTGAAAAAATACTAAAACGAATGGAAAGAGAAGACAATAAAATAATAAATTATAAAATAAAATTAAATAAAGTATTTACACACAGATTAATATGGATATGTTACTAATCGAACAAAAACTGAAGACTTAGGTACTTGACTGGAGAGTAACATATCTATATCATCTATGTGTTTCCATTTTATCAAATGTTTAAACTTAACAAAACTGAACTGGCTTTCGACAACAGACTTAGGTTTTTGAAATTTACTTTCGTCTCTATGTATCCTCTATGCTTTCCACTTCATGGTTCAAACCATAGATTATATAGATAAGTGACTCTTCTACCAAGTACCTTCATATGTAAATCTGCTGTCAAAAAACTGAGCCTTAGAAAGGCTTAGTACAGTTTTTCATTGAAAACAAAAACAATGGGTGCTTTTTGAGTAACATAAGTACATTAAACTATGGTTCAAACCAAAGTATAAAAATAGTCCAACTTTATTTAGGTAGTATATGAATCTAAAGTGAGCTTATAGAAAGTACACAATTCTCGCGACCCTAAGGAATGATTTGATCTATATATTGTATAGTTTTATGGTCGGGGTCCTTCGTAAACGACATACCAACCGACGGACGGACATGCTTATTTCGATTTTTTTGGACCCACGATTCAGAATATGTATACTTTATGGGGTCTCAGATCAAAAATGTAGAAATTACAAACGGAATAACAAAGGGAAATTTTTAAATATTTTGACATTTGAGGGTTTGAATAATTGAGTATATAATTTCTACCGTGTCTGCCTTTAGTAATTTTACTATGGTTTAATCCAAAAATGCTACTCTGATATATAACATAGCCACCCTATTATAACGAAACTAACAGTGTTGCCGTTTTGGTTAAATATAACCAACATTATTATTTTTTTTTTTAGTTCTTCAAATTTAATGGCTTGGCACAATAGGCACACATATTGCCAGGTTATTACACGAAGACCTCAGTACAATCGCTACCTATATCATATGTCATATAGGAAGGATTCAGATATGGCCTTGATAAAAAAACGAGTTTTTATAATGGTCTCCACCAATAATGACTTTGATCCCAAGTCGTCCTATATCTTCATATTAGGAAGTTGGGATATAGGTATCTTCAGTATTGTGAGTTTATTACTTCTCCTCCATTAATAATTGAGTTTAAATGGTCTCCACCAATCCAGACAGCAAATTAAAAACACGCGATTGACACAAAATCACGCACAACATTTACAGTTATGCGTGCTAATATATCACACCGGTATGAGCGAGACGCAAGATTCTAGAAGATCAAACAACACAAAAGCGGCTGGTTGTATTTAAAAAATAATTACGACGACCCAAGACATGTTCTTCAACCCAGAGCTACCTTACAACTGTAACCAAAAATAGAAAATTTTTCTTCAATGTGATGATTTTTTTCCAGATTTTGGTTACTTTACCAAGGAGGCATTGAACTATAACTGAACTGGAAGGCCACTATAACTGTACTAGATTTCAACTATTGAACTAGAGCTGCACTGAACTTGATTTCAACTATTGAATTAGAAATGCACTGAACTAGATTTCAACTAGAACTTTTTCAATGAACGATCTTATTTGTGTTTCAGGAGACGTTATAATAGTAAAAATGTTCTTCCTTTTTTATAGATATGTATTTTTTAAATACAATTTTAGTTACAAATTTGATTGATTATGGCAACACTATTTTGCTGTCTCTCACGCTCAGTGACCGCGAAAGAAAATCACAAAAGAGAATTCATAACAAAACAAAAACTTTTTTCATTCAATGCAAAGAAAACACGTGCCGGAACGTATGTTTTGTAAAATCCTTTTAAAACATTAATATAATAATCAAAAATGGTACAAAATAAACAGAAATCATCAAAACTAAAACCTCCCAGTCAAAATATCAAGAAAAATGTTGCCGAAACCAATGACAAAAAATGGAAAAAGGTTAAAATAAAGGGTAGTGTAATTACAGAGGAAGGTGTGGGCCTAGAGGGTCTTATTGGTTTGGAGGTTTTGCAAGATTATGATAATAATCTTATAGGCACAGCTAAGGTATGTAGATTTAAAGAAACACTGCAGAATTAAATAAAGAAAAACTTTAACTTCAGCCAAAATTAACCCGTAAACAAAAACGTATGGAACGCAAAAAAGCTGGAGGCAAAAAAGTTAAGGCTGATAATGATGTTGAAGGGGATAGTGATGATATTGTTAGTGAGTCTGATATTTCAGAGGCAGGAGATAATGATGAAAGTGATATGGAAGATAATGTTAATCAAAAAGAAAATTCCAAATCGAATAAGAAAAAAACGAAAAAGGAAGATTATTTAGCCAAAAAATTGGAGAAAAGAAGACAAAAGCGTGAGGAACGTAAACTGAAACGTAAACAAGCTAAAAAAGGCAACAACATGGAAGCACAAAGTGCAGATGTAAAGCCCACAAATAAAAAGGACAAACAAAAAAATAAAAGAGAAAAACCAGCAGAAGATCGTTTTAAATTATTAAGACCTCCAGCTGAAGATGATGAAGAATCTGCAAATGAACAAGACAGTGATAAGGAAGAAGAGGAGGAAGTACCCGAATTAGTGAACAGCAAAGCCATAAATGTAGATGATTTAGAGGTATTAAATACTAGTTATAATAATAAAACAAAATATTAAAATAATATTATATTTCTTAGGGTTGGAATGGTTTAGGAGTTCCTCAACCAATTTTGAAAGCTTTAGCTGAAAAAGGTTTTAAATCACCTACAGAAATTCAATCTAGAACTCTGGCTGCTGCTATTTTAGGCAAAAAAGATATTTTGGGCGCAGCTGAGACTGGAAGTGGTAAAACTTTAGCTTTTGGTATACCCATGTTGGCGGGTATAATGGAATTGAAAAGAAAAAATGCCAGAACTGGCATAAGAAAACCTTTAGTTAAAAATAAAGACAAAAATAAGAAAACTTCCAAAGCTGACGAAGAATTACAAAATCAAGAACCCATGGAAGTAGATGAAATACCCGAATTAAATGATTCAGACGAGGATGAAGAGGAAGATGAAGAAGAAGGAGGTCCTTTATATGCTTTGGTTTTAACACCAACCAGAGAATTGGCAGTACAAGTTAAGGAACATTTAGTAGCGGCGGCCAAATATACAGGCATTAAAATAGCAGCTGTATTTGGTGGCTTAGCTTTAGCTAAACAAGAACGTTTACTAAAGAAACACCCTGAAATTGTAGTAGCTACACCAGGACGTTTATGGGAATTATATCAACAGGGTAATAAACATTTAACCAAAATTGAAGATATAAGTTTCTTAGCCATAGACGAAACAGATCGTATGGTGGAAAAAGGACATTTTGAAGAGTTAAGGAGTTTACTAAAGATAATTAATGAAAATGAAGAGAAAAAACAATCTAGACAAAATTTTATATTCTCCGCTACACTAACTTTAGTGCATGATTTGCCCGAACATATGCAAAGTAAGTGAAATGTCTAAAAAAAAACACTTTAAACAAAACGAAATTTATATAATTTTATGTTATTTTTAGAACGCAATTTCGGTAAACGGCCTAAATTTGTTAAACAAACACCAGAAATGAAGCTTCAAAGTTTTATAGAAGAATTGGGTATATCCCAACCAAAAATTGTGGATATTACCAGCTCACAACGTAAGTTTCAAAAGTTTTTTCCAAATTAAAAATATTTAAGATTTTTCTTTTAGAAACTGCCCATACCCTTACGGAATGTCGTTTAATTTGTCCTTTGGATCATAAGGATTATTATTTGTATTATTTTGTACAACGTCATCCGGGTAGGACTATAGTTTTTTGCAATTCCATTGATTGTGTTAAACGTTTGTCTACTTTGTTTGGTTTGCTGCAATGTAATCCTTTGCCTTTACATGCTAATATGATACAAAAACAACGTCTTAAGAATTTAGAAAGATTTCGTGATGATCCTTGTGGTTTACTTATAGCTACAGATGTAGCAGCTAGAGGTTTAGATATTCCCAATGTGGAACATGTTATACATTATCAGGTTTGTTTCAAATTAATTTTATTTTTAATTGCAAAATATTAAAAAATTCTTTAAGGTTCCCCGTACTAGTGAAAACTATGTCCATAGATCTGGACGTACAGCAAGAGCTAATAAAAATGGTATAACTGTCATGTTTATGGAACCCGGCGAAGTTAAAAGTTATATCAAATTGTATAAAACTCTGGAGAGAAGTATGTATGAATATAAATTGTATAAAAACTTACCTTTTCAAATTTAATTCTGATGTTTTTTTTGTATGGAATATAGCTGAAGATTTACCTTTGTTTCCTGTATCGGAACGTTATTTGAATGCTGTAAAGGAAAGAGTAAACTTAGCCCGCGAGGTGGACAAACAAGAATTAAAATTAAAACGTACCCAAACAGAATTAGGCTGGATGAAAAAACATGCTGAAGAAATGGATATGGTTATAGAAGGTTACAATGATGAATCGTAAGTTGTAAAAGTTTTTTTTATTTATTTTTTTTTCTTTTTAATTCATTTTATTTCAAAAATTAATTTGATGGTTTATTTTGTAGAGGTAGCGATCAAGATGAAGATCCTTTTATCATTGAGAGAAGACGTAATCGTATACAGTTGGATAGTGTTAGAGCAGAGCTAAAATCCTTATTAGCGCGTCCTATATTCCCCAGAGGCTTTAGTTTTAAGTGAGTTTTCAAAATTGGATGAATTTGTTTACGGAATTTAAAGTCATTTTTTATTTTTTCTCTAGATATCCATCTGTTAATGACGGTTTAAAGTTGCCCGGAATGGCGGATGAAACTCATGATACTCAAAGTGCAGTTAAAGTTATGAAAGATGCTATAGAAGATTTGAAATTAGCTAAGAAGATGCGTAATAAGAAAAAGAAAAGTTTATAAATGTAATTAAGTTATGTAAATTGAAAAAAAAATATTATGTATAAATAAATTTTTATATAACAAACCTCAATGTTTGGCTACATAATAACGTACACCATTTTCCATTAAGGAACGAGCTTGTTTGGCCATTAATGATGATACAGATAAAACGGGAGTAGTAAAGCATCTGAAAAAGTCAATGTACTATAGAAATGAACAAACACTTAATTTATTCAATGTAGTTACTCTATATAAGGTTCTATTTCATCCAAAGTCCACTTAGCTTTAGTCTTAAATAATAAACGCATGCGATCATGAATATTCAGGGGCAAATTATCTTCAGCTAAAGATCTTATGCAAGGTACAGCTCCATCTTTATCGAAAATACCTAAGCCTCGTAAATATTTTTCCTATGACCAATAGCAATGAATTAAGGTCTAAAAACTTTCATTTTAATGTAACCTACCTCACATTTCATACCCTCTGGCAAAGCTTCTTGCCAAGTACTTAGAAATTCATCAACACGAAACTTTAGGCCTGGTTGCAAAATATTTTGAGCCACTATACGAGCCACCAATTCTTCTTTATATGTAAATCTATTTTCTTTGCCTTCCGTTGCAAATGTATATAAATCAAATAATCCCTCTACTATCTGTTTAGGTGCTATACCATCCAATGCCGATATGGTCTCCTCTCTTTCCACCTCATCTAAAGGCCAGGAATTTTCAGTTATTAAACCAACCATTAAATTAACTATCCTATATTCATATTCACACTCCAAAACACGCATCCAACCTTCATATTCAATGGCACGATAAAGTTTTAAACCTTCTATAAATTGTTTGCGTGAGCATTGTACCGTATCCAGCAATTGTTCAAAGGAAAACAAAAGCTTACGATCGATACACTCTTCATTTTCTGGACCAGAATAACGTGTCAATTGCAACAGATCACCTAATTTTCGGAATCTCGGTTTAATCTCACGACATTCAAAATATTCATGGAATATTTTTAAAATTTTTCTTTGTTCCAAACTGCGTTCAATATCTAAATCATCATCGGCACTATCATTTAAACTTCTTTCCATAGATGTATTATTACCAGTGCGTGGACTTTTTAAGGGGGAGGTACTGGTAGCAGCAGCAAATTTTAAATCCGGCACTAATAATAAACTATTAGAGATTTCGGCAGTTTTTACATCATATGTTTTTTCATCAGTGCACAAGACTACTTTCTCATTTAGTCCTCCCTTAAATTGCAACACCTGACCATCACGTATTTGTCCCAACATATGCTCATCTAATTCCAACAATTTCAAATTATCACTTACAATATCGGCAGAGGGATAGTATAGTGCTTGTGTCACTTGGGTGAGATTTCGTTCATCCAGTTTGGCATGTTTTATTATTCCCTTAACATCTTCCAAAGTACGTACATATCTTTAAAGAATTTTTTGTAAGGATTTTTTTTATTATTTTTGCAATAATTTACTTACAAATGTTCTTGTTCATCGATTTCCATACAAGAATCTTCCATGTTTAGCATAAAATTAAAAAATTTAACATAAAAATAAATAAATTTCAATAAACTTAACAAAAGAAAACATGTTTACGCGCCAAAGCAATAACAAAAAACTTATGATCAGAAACACTGTTGCCAGATGTTGCGATTTTTATAGGCAAATACAAATTGCAATTTTTTGTCTTTAAATTTGAGCTTTTTATAAATTTTAAAATATTGAAAAATCGATATTTGAAAATTCGAAAAGTCGTAATGAAAAGTCGGAAGAAATCGAATTGCTTTTATTTATATTAAAAACAATAATCTCAAATTTATTATTGTTTTCAATTTTCATTTTACCTCAAAATTTTGTTTTTTATTTGATTGTTCTTCACATTTATTTTAATAATACACTTATTTATTATTAAAATTCATTTTTAATTTGATGTTAATTAAATAATAAAATAAAGAAATACGTAAATAATATGTTTGTTTTTTGTTAAAAATCAGCCACTTTTATACAACCCTGCAGGTAAGACAGGAATGCAACACTGTATGAACAATATATAAATATCAGATAAAACAGTGTTTTTGATAAAGCAGTAGTTTGTCGAGGCATTTTTTTCATTTTAAAAATAGTGAAAATTAAAAACAAGCGTCTTCTTGCTGATAAAATAAATTTTAAAACTAAAACATATTTTCTTATTGCAAAGTTGAGCGAACAAAAATTTATACAAATCTAAAAAATGAGCCAGTATCGAGATTTAAATAAAGAACTTGTTGAACAAGTGCAAACAATGCGTGTAAATATAAAATTATATTGTGATGAAATTATCAATTTAAAAGCAGAACTCATGCAGAAATATGAAAATGAATTACTTTTACGAAAATATTGTTACAATTGGGCTTTGGATAATTTTCAACAATTAATACAAACCGTACAGCCGGATAGTGATATATTGCCATTGCTTAAGCAACATATACGCCCGGATAGGGAGACTTTTAACAGGCGTTCATCGTCTTCTATAAAGAGTAGAACTAATGAAAGAATAAGAACGTCTGGTAGTGAAAAGTCTTCCAGTGAACGTAGACGTAGTAGTATAATAGCTATGGAATGTCAAAGATCAAATTCCATTATTAATAACAGAAATTCAGTGCGCAGTTGTTCACCCATTAGGCCTAGTTATGATAATGAAGAAGAGTCTGAGGAGGAGGATCAAGATGAAGATGCTGTAGAACAAGATGTTGGTGTGTTAGAGGAAAATACAGCAAATGATCAGCAAACGAATTTAAATGATAGAGAACACACAACGGCTGCTCAAGAAGTAGCTCAATCGGTAACCGAAGCTAATGTGGAAAGAAATAAGGATAACAATTTTGTTATTTATGAAGAATCTGAAGAGGAGGACGACGATGAGCAGGAGGAAGATGAAACTGAAGATGTGGACGATGAAGAAGATGAAGAAGAGAATTTAGAGCGGGAAGATGATAACGTAGAAGATGTAGCAGAGCAGGAAGAAGAGCAGCAACAAAATGATATTAACCAAGAATCACAAGAAGATGATGAACAAGAAATAGAATCTGTTTATGAAAGCGTTGAAGAAGTAACAGTTAATAGCTCTACAAAAACACGCACGACTCTAACAGATATAACAAATACCTCAATTAATTTATCCAACAACAATAATGCGAATAAAAAACCTCTTCCCAAAAAAAGAGGACGTCCTAAGAAACAAGCAAAGGAACAGGAAAATCATACAGATACTGATACAGACTTAGATATAAGTGCGGTGGTAAGTCGAAGAAGAATGCCTCAGGCAAAAAGAAACACCGATGTTAGAGTTAAAGATTGTGAAAATACCACAGTACCAGAATCAAACCATCATTCTGAAACTAAAGATTTAACACAAATTATCAATAAATCTATTTCAAACGCTCTAACAGATACAGATACAGACATGGAAATAACTACAGCGGCAAGTCGAAAACGTATGCCTCAGAAAAAACGAACAACAAATGATACAAGTAAAGATATTGAAAATACTACCGTACAAGAACCACGTCGATGTTCTAATGTCCAAGCCATAACTCAAGTCACCAATAAATCTATACCTCTAACACATAATCTAAGTCAAACTTGTGGTGAAAGTAAGTGGAAAATGAAAATGAAATGAAACTATCTTAAGATTTCTTTTATATTTTAATTTTCTTTGACAGCTACCTTGGCCTCTCCCATTTCGGTTGATATGACATTGAGAAATTTTAAAAATGTTGCCTCAAGTACACCCAATTCACGGCGTCAATCTTTGCGTAGACCTTTAACGCCACCAGCACGAAATTCACCTTATCAGTCTCCTGATACTCGTAATGTTAACTCCACAATGAGTGATAATTCAAAACGTCGTCCTACGCGCCAGTGTAAGCCAAAAGTTTTAGCTGAACCACATTTAAGAACCAAACTAAGAAATGAGGAAGAATTTAAAAAGAAACCCAAAGTTAAAACTGGCAAAAATAATAAGAAAACTAAAACGAATCAATGATGAAATTCTGGTAAATTTCTTAACATTTTATTTTAAACAAACACCCACCCACACAAACGCTTTCGATAAGAATTTGACTGAAGAATATTCAATTAAATATAATAAGTTTTTATCGTTACTAATTATATTTAGTTATATTTTAAATAGTGTTATTGAATATGAAATAAAAAAACAAAGAACAAAAATAAAAATTTATTTTTTTATTCTACACAACAAAGATTTTTTTCTAATTTTATTTAAACCCACATTTTTTAATAAAAACTCTTTTTTTAATAATTTCACTTTTATATATTTTATATAAGTATAATTTTATTTTCGAAAACAAATCATATTAAATAATTTTATTTTATTAGGCATTATCTTGCATTTTATGTTATACAAATTATAAATATTTACATACAACTTAATTAAGCTAAAACTAATTATAAATGTTAAAAAAAAAAAAAATACGAAACAAACACCCCTCGTTTACCTTAATTAGATCTGATCGTAGCAAAATTAAACCACTTCAAATTTACCCGAACAACAATTTAAATGATCCACTGTATGTTGTATAGTTGGTAATTCTTTGGTATTCTCCTTAATTTCCGTTATAATATCTTGTATTTTATGTAAAATCTGTTGTGATTCAGGGGAATTTAAATCTTTAAGAGGTGGTGTTTGATAAACAGCTTCATTTGAGGGTGTAGTTGGGTTTTTAACATTTTCGTTTAAAGGACTACTTGTCTGTTCCAAACTATTAGCTACAACGGTATTTTGTGCTGCTAAGGCCTCATTTATTTGTTGTCTTAATTCTTGATTTTGTGGCAATTCCATACCCAAACTATTAACCAAATTATTGAGTATGTTTAAACGTTCACGCATTTGTTCACGTTCTGCTTGTAATAGAGCCGTTTGAGCGGCTTTTTCATATTCCCTTTGTTTCAGTATACGTCTCTGTGTTTGATAGAGCGCAATATATTCACCTATTGTTTCAGTTTCTGATTGTAATTGCATAACTAAATGTTCTAAACGTTGTTTTTCTTCGGTTAAATCAGCACATTGTGTCATTAGTTGGGTAAAACGCTGTTGTAACTTTTCAACAGCCTCTTCGCTGGCTATATGGGGAGTTGTGTTGTTTGCATTAGTGTGTTTTGTTTGTGTTTTATGACTGACAGGAGTTTGAGTGGCTATTGAGTGTGCAGTGTTTTCTTCTGTAGCTTCTTTACAAGATTCTTGGTCATCGGAGTGCTGTGGAGTGCATTCAGTCGTATCGTGATCATGATCATGTTTATTATCATGATGATCGTGTTTATGGTCATGATGATCGTGTTTATGATCATGATGATCATGATGATCGTGTTTATGATCATTATGATCATGCTTATGATCATGATGATCGTGTTTATGATCATGATGATCGTGTTTATGATCATGATGATCGTGTTTATGATCATGATGATTGTGTTTGTGATCATGATGGTCGTGTTTATGATTATGGTGATCATGTTCATGTTTAAGATCATGATGATCATGTTCATGATTATGTTCGTGATTATGATGATGATCCCCATGATGTTCATGATCATCATGATGATCGTGTTCATCTCCATCCTCAGTTTCCTCGTGTCTATGAGACTAAAACATTAAGACACTTTGAGATTAAAATTCTTTTAAAAAATATTTATAGTTTTACCTTTAGATTTTCTAATTTCTTTTTCAATTCTTCATTTTCATGTGATAAACGTATCATTTCCTCATCCTTAAACTTAAAACGTTCATCAATCGTTCGCAAGCGCTCCTCCATGGCAGCATAATTTGTATGCATTTCACGATTAGTATATTGTTCCGAATCTAAACGTGTCATAAGATCTGCCTTATCGTTAGTCAACTGTACGAATCTTAATTCTAATTCATCAAGTTGTTTCTTCAATTCTACATTTTGTGTTAGTGCCCGGGAGGCGGCCACTTTATCTGATTCCATGGTTGCCAAAAGTTTAGTTTTATCTGGCTGTTCAGAAGTAATATTTTCCAAATGATCTTTCAACTGTTCCAATTCAGCATCTTTTTGTTTCAGTTCTAATTGTAAAGAATTTAAACGATCTTCTTGGGATTTAATTTTCAATTGGAATTCATAACGTTCAGAATCGAATTCATTGATACGTTCTTGCAGAGCTTGTAGTTGGTCATTGGTTGCAGCAGTAATGGATGAAGATTCCTGCAAGAGAAAAAATAATAAATCCAATTCAAGAAAAATTTTCAGCGGCAAATTATTTTTCATTAACTAACCTTTTCTTTTTCTTCTTTTACCTCTGCTTGCCGGCTAATATTCTTTTGTATTTCTTTCTCCATTTGTTGGATATGTTCAACACATTGTTTTTCTCTCTCCTGTAACTTTGCAACGTCATCCAATAGCTCATTATTACGTTCAGTCAATTGTTGCACTTGAGCATTTAATTGCTGAACATAAGTTTGATATTGTGTATTAGCCTGTTCCTTATCTTGTGTTAACTGTTGCACCATAGCTTGAAGATCTCTTATCTGTTGTTCGTACATGAATTGAGTCTGAGTTAAAGTTTCTACACGATTATCTTTGCTTATATTATTTTCATCCGACAATTGACGTATACGCAATTGACTTAACTCCAATTCATTGCATTTATCTTTAAATTCACTTTCCAATTGTTTTAAACGTTCATCACGTAAGGTTAATTGTTGTTTGAGTTCTTGTATATGAGCAGAATGATCCTCCTGCTCGGCTCTTGATTGTGCCAATTTATGTTGCAACTCTGCATTATGGAGTCTTTGCTGTTCCTGTTGTTTTTGTATATCCACTAAACGTTGTGTTAGATCTTCAACACGTTTAGCAGCATTGTTATGTTGCACTCTCAACTCTTCCATTTCCAAATCCTTTTCACGACACAAAGTACGGCATTTATTTAATTCCATAGTAAGTTGCGATTTTTCAGTAATTAAAACTTGTATGGCATTAATGTTGTGAGAACTTTCAGAAGATTCCTTAAATTCTGACGTTTGTTTAATGTTATTATCCTCCACATCTTTTACTGTTTCCACAGCTTGCTCCATAGCAAAATAATTAACATTTTGTGTTTCTAAATTAGGTTCTGTTTTAAAGACTTGAGATGCCGATTGTTCTATATCCTGCAAATTATCCTCGTGATGAACATCATTAACGCTGCCATTAAGCTGCAATTCTGATTCAGATCTTTCGGATATATTACTGCTAACATGACCACTATTATTGGAAGATTCTGCATAGTTAAAATTTGAAGAAACCGTATTGTTGGTAGTGTTTGTTGTTGCAGTGCCACGCTGCTGATATTCTTTTAACTATGATAGTAATTAGAAAAAACATATGTTTATAAATATTTATTAGTTTAACACAAAAAATTCTATTATAAATCAATAAATATGTAAGTTTTTTTCTTCTAAATGCCTGCCACCCCAAGTGACGTGTCATCATTTACGAAGACCTTATAATATATTACTTTGTTTTGAAGAAATTTCTACATTATCCTTTAAATTTACCTTTTTCCTGGCCGCTGCCAATTTCTTGGCTTTACTTTCTTTTGATTCTTCAGGCATTTCGAAATTTAATAATTCGTTTTACAATAATTTTCGTTTATTTTCCATATAAAAACAGCAAAAAAATATATATCGAAACGAAGAAATTTACACTCCGCTTCTTCTTGTTTTTTTCTCTGTTGTTATCAAAATGAAATGTCATTTGTACAGGCAACAGAGTGTGGCCAGATGCATTTTTTCGGAGTTAAGTTAAACAAACAGCAGGTGTCGCTTATAACATTAAATAAAAACGTTAACATTTGAATAATAAAAAACAAATTGATTAACAAGTAACAAATGTAATAAAAATTGTGTCAAAAATATAAGTTTTATTTAAAAAAAAAGTTATTTATTTTAAAAATATAGTAATTTTTTACTTAAATTTTACAGTTAAATTGAGTTCAATGGTCCAAGACTAATCATTTTATATTATTAAGCTGCAGGACCTAAACCTCTGTCCCTGCAAACACGGATGAAAGTAAAAACCAAAGTTATCGCAGTTGCACAACAACATTAAACTATAACAAATTATTGTCAAAAACATAAAGACTATTTTATGCATATTCATTCCTTTGCTTTCCACCTTCATTTGTAAACAATTCTAAAATACACATCGTTACAAAAACAACTTGATATAAATAAAACTTAGTGAGAAGAAATGGAAATTAGCTGGACCCTTGCAACGTCTTTATGAATAGACTTTGATGTAAACAAAAGTTAGTTCCTCGCATTGTGTTTGCAAATAAAGCTAAATTAGAACCGAAGAAGATTGAAATTAACCAAAACTGAACTAAAACCGAATTCTTGAATCAGAAATCAAATAGAACTGAAGCAGAAATAGAGTTTCTTTTGGGGCGGAAATCTAAGGATTTTTTTTTCGAAATGTAGTTATTTAAAATTCACGAAATCCCGGATATTTTTGTGCGGAATCCCGGGAAAATTTTATGTTAGTTATTGAATAAATCCTGAAATTATCAATATTTAATCCCTTTTAATTCAGATTTTTCACATATTTTTTGGTTTCATTTTTTTTTCTTTTTTTAACAAAATAATTTTGTGTTGATGAATGTTAACAATTTTCACTTCAAGTTTTTATTAAACAAACAAACAATTCAAATATTTAGTACTAAATTTGAACTCGAATCGAAGCAGAATTGGAATAGATTGAAACAAGATCAGAAATAGGAGTGAACTTGAACTAAACAAGAAGTGATGACCGATTTAGTTGTAGAACGCAAACAAATTTCCGCATTTTTCAAATTAAAAGCTTTTTTCTATTTTAATTATTAATTTAGTCTTTATTTTCCAAGCAGCACATTTAAGTTAATTTTTTTATGTTTATTTCTTTTTTTTAACTCTTAAATTCTTATAAATGCCATTTTAAGAAAAAAAATTACATTATAATACATAAATAATATTAGAAAAAAATCTATACACAATTTATTTAATTTAAGATACAAAAAATTAAGTAATTTACATAATTTTTTTTTTATAAATAAAATTTTTAGGGGACACTTAAAAATTACATAAACTTTAAAACAAAATTATTTAAAATAAAAAAATACATATAAAATAAAAGTAAAAAAATAATAATAAAACATATACAATTAAAAAACAATAAAAAAAATAATAATTAAATAAAAATATATATATATTTATTATAAATATATAATAATTATATTTTTAAGCAAATAATTGGTATACAGTCAGTTTTAAAATAATTAAAAAGGAATTCTTTTTATGTATATGTAATAATAATTTTTTTTTATTTATATAATTAAAATATATATATTAAATTATATATTATAATATACAAATATATATATAAAAATACTATAAGGTTTTTTGTTTTAGTGTTCTTTTTTTAATAAAAAAAAATAGTTTAAACCTTTCATAAACAAGGTTTTCTTTAAAGATTATTTACATTAGTTTATTACTATTTGTATGTTTAAATTGTTTATTAGGATTTTATTTATGTTAAATGATAATTTACAATTTATATTAAAAGGTTAGACCAAAAAGATAAAATGCTTTAAGTTTTGTACATTATTTTATGATTTTATATGAAATAAATTCAAAAGAGATGAAGTTTTGTTAGTAATGAATAAAACTCTCTAAATACTTTTTAGTATTTCAAATCAATTCTTAAAATTTAACAAAATTTCTTAAATGTTGTGAAAATAAATAACTTGATTATTTGTTATATTTTAATACCATCTGGCAGCTTTGCGTTTTTTAACAAGTGAATAAAATACCGTTAGCTAAGAGTTGCCAGTGTTGTGCAGCTAAACAGGAATAAATAAGGTTTGCCAGAAAAGTTTTCCTTAATGTTAAAAATGCTTTAATAATTTTGTTAATTTTTGAAAAAAGTATTTAAGAGTTGCAAAAAATAGAATCAGTCTCTTCTTTATTTAAGTATGGTTTATGAAAATTTGTGTTATTAGTTAAAAATTTATATTATGTTTAAGTGTTTTGTAGTTTAGTTAGTTTTGTGTTACTTGGTTACTATTTTGGCTTAAAATTCAGGTCTATATTAACTATATTTTTTGTTTTCTTTAAATATCCTAAATATATACACTTTTTATAAAAAAATAAAAACTTATAATTAAAAAAATCTTGTTTTTTTTTCCTTTTTTGTAATAAATAATTTAAAATTATCTAATATCTTAATTTGTTAAAATTTTAGTTTTTCTGCGTCTTGCCTCATTGCTATGAAGTGAAATTATAACTTCTTACCGCTCTACCCGGTGTTATTAGTTCCACTTTAATATTGGCGGTAGCAGTTACTTTGGTGGTATTCGTATCTGAATGATGCGTTTCGACCGTAACTTCCGGTTGTACAACAATACTTTGTAGCTCTGGTGGAAAGTTATTCATATTTTTATTATTCGCTGTTGTGTCATGATTTAGATTGGTGTTATGTGCGGAATTGTGGTTAGGAGGTGGTGGGGGTGGGGCATTATTTAAATTTGTTTGTGATGAAGGTCCGGCCGACATATGTTGATGATGATATTGAGGTGGTGGTGGAGGATGTGTAGCATACATGGGATTGTAATGGGGATGATGTTGACGTGGTTGATGAGAACGATGAGTTTGTGACGAAGATTGAGATGGTTGAGTATGTTGTTGTGGCACAGGTGGTGGTGGATGATGATGATAATTCATATTATTGGCATAATTAATATTATTGCCATAATGTCCTCCACCTCCGGCATTGTTTATATTATTGGTCCATTCATTATTCATTTGTATGGAAGAATTTGATGATTTCCAAGATGGTGGCTCTTCTGTTATGGTTGTCAAGGAAGGATCATTAATATTAACATCCTTGTGATGATAATGTGGCTTTTGGCAATTACGTGAAGATCTTGAGGAACCATGTACAATAACAGTTTTATTGGCTCTTTTACTGCTACGTGGTAATTGTGGCGAGGGAGTGGATATACGATCGGGATGTTCAAGCGGCACTAATTCTGCCTCAGGACCCATTATACTCAGAATAATGGGGAAAACCACCAAACTATTGAAAGCTCCTACGCATAAAACTACTAGCAATAACCAAAAGAAATGGCGTATAACAAATTCAAATGGTGAAGTAGATAACATAAACACAGCCACTGTTGAAGTTAGAATACCATGAGTCAAAGGTCCCAAAGAAACTTGTAAAGAAAGTAGAACTCTGCGCTCACGATTACCCACAGAAGTCATGAAACCCTTTAATTGAAAAAAAATTGTCATTAAAATCAATTTATATTAAACATTATCATGTAAACTTACCAGGGAAATATGGACGGTAAAACATACAATCATGCCCACACTTAAGATTAAAATAACAGCAGGCAAAGCCGATAATTTAATGCCCAACAAGGTCATGGCACCAAACACCTGAGCTAAAGAAGCCAAAACACTGAAAACCACTAAAATAGCTGCCCAAACGGATAACAATAAAATGGAAACTAAAACAAAAGCTGCCACTATGCAACAACACAGAATCAATGACAAGGAAGATCTTAAAGTCATATATTGTTCCCAAAAGATAAAAGGAATACCTATAAGAAAAATTATGTTGTTAATAAAATAATTTTTGTGATATATATATTAATATATAAATAAACTTACCAGAAGGATAATTGGGTAAACCACGATTTTCAAAGCGTACACTTAAATCTCTAATATGCGATATTAAAGATTTAATTTCCGAGGTATCGGTTAAGCCATGCAAATAGAATGGTAGTTGAGCATAAACTAAAGGCAAGGATTTGGGTATTTTTAAATCAAATTCAGTAGGTACATGATAATACTGTCTTGGTTCGGGATGTAATTTGCCCTAAAAAATAAAAAGAAAAACAAAAAAGTTAATAAATTATTAAATTCCTTAAATATTTGCAAAAGTAACCCACCTGTGAAGCTCCATAGGCAAATACATCATTTGTGGCCCAGGCCGAGAGATAATTATAAAATGCTTTTGGATTTATAATACCCTCATTATCCACCAAACGATGCTGGGTAACAAAATTCTTATCAATCGGATTATCTACATAACCCGTTTGCACCAATAGTTTATAGGCCAATATAGCATCACTAGAAGCATTTGCATGCCAACCCTCTTGATTGATACGTCCATCTTTAAATTCTTGATCGAAAATTCTCTGTAGATTTCTTAACCAATCACGGAATAACGATAGCCAAAAATCCGGTAAACCACCATTATCATTCTTAATTACATGTGGCACGCGAACGAAAGCTTCATGATATTCGTGCAGCAAACGTTGATTGTTAGGATACTCAAAATTACCCTGGGTCACGGCATACATGCTATAGAAACCAAACATACTAGTTTGAGCATTAAGAAATTTATATTCGTTAGTTTCTTTCGGTACCAAATCAATCAAATCCAAACCATCCTGTAGTTTAGTTGAACAATATAAACTGAATATAATGGAGCCCACAAATGACATTACCACTAGGAACTTAACCCAACTTTTCATTAAAAAGGGTGTATAATATTTGACGGCGAATTTGGCAAATGAAAAGGTGGGTAAACGTTTTTCCGTATTGCAACTTAATAAAGCCTCTTCTTGTGGTAAAACATTATTCGTAGACGTTGTAGATCGTGTATGATTGCTGGTTTTGGGTAGCACCGAATGATTGGAGTTTCTTAAACGATTGCTATTTCTATGCATCATATTATTGTTGATTTGTTGAGCTTGATTTACCGGCTTCTCCTTCCAAATGGGAAAACAGCAACAGAAAATATCTGCTCTTCCAGCAGTACGTCTTCTTAAATCCAAAGATATCATGGCGGGAAACACTAGTAAAGCCGCTGCCAGATTAAAACACATTACTATGGCAGCTTGCAAACAAAATACTTTTAAGGCAGGCACGGGTATGAAAACAGCAGCAAAAAAAGCTCCCGTGGTAGTGCAAGCACTAAACAAGATACTGGGTCCAACTTTTTTCAAAATATACTTGGTCTGTTCTTTGCGATTGCTTTCGGCATAAGCTGCTGTTAGCATAAAGATATGATCTACACCCAAACCTAAAGCCAAAAAAGGTACAACTTGGGTGCTGGCTGCATTAAAAACTATACCCAATATGGCACACAAACCCAAACCAGCCGCCGTAGAGAAACCTATCAATAGCACCCCAGCAACACCCACACTAGATTGTCCCTTAACGGGATCACGCCATCTAATCAATGTACAAAAGGCATAAAACACTGTTGCCAAAACACCAATCACTATACTCAAAGGCTTAGGATTTGAAAACTTTTCCAATATATCATCCAAAGTAGCCGAGGAAAAAACATAAACATCATAGTTTTTGGCTATACGAGAAGTTTTCATAATATTCTCTACCTCTTTAGAGAAATTTCTCTGCCAGGCATTTAATACTTCTGCTGCCTTTTCCGGACTCCAGCCAATATGATGAACTTTGTAGTTTTCATTCCATAAATCATACATTTCTTTTTCGGTCATCAATTGGACCACAGTTTGTAGACCTTTAGCCTTTCGCAAATGGCTAGAACGATTGCGTTGTACTCCTCCGACAATTAATTCCTCAGGCCAGTGCATATATTTGGCAGCAAAACCATAACAACCACCCGTTAAAATAGCTCCAACATCTAAAGGTTGATCACTATTTTTATTGGGTGCAGTATCGGGACATTGAGGATCTTTAGGATTTAAACAGGGTTTTTCAGTGTAACCGGAAGTAATGGCAGCTCTTTGCATATACTGTTCGACGGTATCGAAATCGAAAGAGATTTTCTGTTCGCTCATTTGTTTTTTCATTGATTGCATAAGACTAGAGGGATTTAAGGTACTCCAGGTAATGCGTTTATCCATGCCACTAAAAAAGTAGAAAACAAAGATACATTTTTTATAAGATTCCTAAATTCAATGTAAAAAAGAAACTTGAAAGGATATAGTGTTAATCTAAAAAAAAATACTTACGGTATTTGTACTGGAAATTCAGGACCCAATAGTTGACTGCCCTCCCAAAAACAGTCCAAAGGTGTTATTATCGAACACGGTATTAAATGCTTAAATATTTGCTCTATAAAATATGGACCCTCAAAACTAGGCGTAGTCGGCGAATTGCACATATCCCTCAGACTCCAATCTGTATCGAACATGTGTATCTTAACCGCACTTGCTTTCTTCAATACTTCCAGATGTGAGAGTAAGGCATGCGGATGTAATACTGAAGCATTTGGATCATGCGCCGTTTGTATTAACAGCTGATGCGTTGAACTTTCAGCCTCTCCTATGGTTTTCTGTGTATACGCCAGTTCAGATTCTAGCCGACCACCCTCTTGTATCCATAGTTGATGGACTTTAGAGTGTATTTGGGCAGATTTGAGGCCAACACAAAATGTACTTAAAACTAGAATGGCTATAAATAAAACTTTGCCGGCATGTTTTTGTACTGAACTACCTAAGGATTCGAGGTGGGATTGAAATACTGAACGCAAATAGATGGCGGTACGATTGCCGCGGGCTTTGCCCTAAAAAGAAAAAAAGAAAAGGAGACAAAATTGTTAGTTATTTGCTGTTATTTATTTGTTTTTATAAATAAATTATCTAGTGTAGACTTGTAGTTAAAATATTCGGTGTTTTTGTGTGATATTCATTAAATGAACAATTTCCTGTATAAAAAATTTTAATGCTTTTAATGTTTTACTTTCCACACCAGTTTTTTTTTTCATTTATTTTTATGGTTAATTTTTACGATTAATATAATTTATTTTTCTTTTAACCAAGATTAAAGCTAAAATTTTTCAGTTTTTTTTCTTTTAAAGCAATAAAAAACCAATCGTGACTAATTTAAACCCTTAAAAAGGTAAATTATCTAAAAATTTGTTTAAGAACCCAAAAAAGGAATACAAAAAACGAAACAATTTCCGCCAAACATTAACTAAAAACAATTAAGAATGTTCGGCTTGGCCGAATCTTTAATACCCACCATCAAAATATAACCAGATCGCAGTACAAAGTATATTTAATATATTTTTTTGACCAAGTTTCTTTCTACTAATTAACGATGCATTGAAACTTTCATCGTTTACATCCATTCATTTCATATTTGTGATAAAATACATCAAAATCACGGTTTTTTGTGGGTGGGAGGGGCACGCTCATTTTTTCAATATTCTTCCTACTATCTAACAGTCAGTCTAAAATTTCGTCTTAGTACGTTCTTCCCTTTCGTATTAGAGCTTAAGAAGGCATCTTTTTATCAGCGGGAGAAAAAAATGGGCGGATCAGGCCTATTTTTCGTAACTAAGTTTCCTGTTACTAATATTATGTTTTACCTTAAATTTCATCTTTGT
>JACGTJ010003629.1:15489-28955 GCA_014858695.1 Chrysomya rufifacies | reverse complement strand
TAGTTCAATTCTAGTTCATTTCTAGTTCAATTCTAATTAAGTTCTAGTTCTAGTTCATTTCTAGTTTAGTTCACGTTCTAGCTTAGTTTATGTTCTAGTTGTAGATTAGTCTATAGTTCAATTCTAGTTTAGTTCAGTTCTATTTTAGTTTATGTTCTAGTTGTAGCTAAGTCTATATTCTAATTTTAGCTTAGTTTAGGTTCTAGTTCTAGCTTAGTTTATTTTCAGTTCATGAACTACTTCAGTTCATTCGAATTTAAACTGATATTGAAATCATCAACATTTTATTGTATTAAAAATATTAACATTTTGTAAAAAAACGATCGTTACATAAGAAATCGCAATAATATATGCACGGATTTAAAATTCAAAAGGATTGGTAGAAGTTATTACGATGTATCTTCATAGAAATGGCAAAAATATTAAAAGTGAGATCTGAAATCGTTAAAAGGACTAAATGTTGCTTTTGTAAACATCAAAAACTGTTGTTGGGTACTTTGGACTTTTCACTCCGTTTATAACATATTTGCATAATCGTCTATATATATATATTCCGTGTTGTGGAAAGATTGTAAATCTTTCCAGCGATAGCTGTCTCTCTATTGTCTGTTGATCGCCCAAAGGTTTATAAAGAAGTTATGAACCCAGAACCCCATAGAAATGGTAAATTTTTGCGAATTTTAGTTAATTTATGGCCCACCTCCTAAATTCTGTTGGATTCGAATAAGTCGTATGTAATCTAACATATTTTTAATTAAATCAGTCGAGTTGCATTTTATAAAAAATAACTCATTTAAATAACTTTAAAAACATTGTCCTTTAACAAAAAATATTCATTCTTTTTTCCTCCTTTAGTGTCAATATAAAACAACACTAACATCAACCAACTAACAACCAACAAGCCATAAATGCATTATACATGTCCCACTTATTAAAAAAAAAAAACAACTGAAAAAGAAAATAAATAAATAAAATTTACAGAAAATCGTGACCCATATCGTTAAAAGGTTGCTTGTTTGATAGCTCAGCTTTAGAGTTCATACATATTAAAAAAAAGTAAAAAGTAAAATAAAGACAAGTGAACAAGTTTAAACAAACATGGAAATCAATCAAGTGAAGTGAATCAATTCTATCTAACGAAAATAACCAAATTACAAGACAAGCAACCACCAACCAACCAGCAACCAATCAACAACTTTCGATCTTCCATGTTCATAACAACTACAATAACAGAGAATAGTAAACTAATATAAACAATTTCTTTAGTTTTTATTATTTTTATTATAAAAGCACAACAACTACCACGTTGCATCGTTATTTTATTTTTTTATATATATATATATTAAAAATAAAAACAAAAAATAGAAAATCGTTAAAAATAATAAAAGCAACAGCAAAAATTTACAAGAATCCCCCACAAGAAAAGAAAACTCTCATCACCGTAAAAGCAACAATAATAACAAAGAAAAACTACAGCAACATATATGTATATGATAAAATAGTTGAAAAAATACAACAAACTATCGTAAAATAAAAGAAAAATAAGAATATATGACAGTTACAAACTAAATTGTTTCAGTTAGCGCTGTTTCCTAGTAGGGGTTATATCGTAGGGACAATCTTTGTATTCCGTTTTGGCGCCCCTTCCAATTCATATTGTTGTTTACACAATACTTTTTTTACGCAAAGTCAGGTCCAATTTAAAGTATTACGCAGGTGGAGACATATCGCAGGGTAAATCTTTGTACTCCGTTTTGGTGTCCCTTCGAATTCTTATTGTCGTTTTGCACAATCGTTTTTACGCAATGCCAGGCAATAATTTAAAGTATTGAAATTTTAAATTTTAGATCTGTGAATTTTTCCAAATTTGCTTTTAACATGAAATATAGGGTAAAAATATATTTTGTCAATTTGTTTAATTATAATATATTTTCTAATTATATCAAAGTCTTAGAATAAACAAAACATATGCAATAAAGAAAAAACGCTAAGAACACAACACTGATTCCTAAGAATGTGAGAGAGAAGAGAAAATTATGATTTTATCCCATGACACAAGTATATACATTGGTATTAGTTAGGCAACAACAAATACAACATCAACAAAAAACGTTGTATATTTTGTTAGTGTAATCATTCTTTCACAATGACAAAATACAATAACTTTCATATAAAATTATAGTTTAGTGGAAAAATTAAATAAAGCTAAAAATAAACAGTTGTTCTCCTACTTCTACCTGTCATCATTGTACCATGTTTTGTACCATGGATGGTAAATATGGTACAATTGTACTCATTGTACCATGGTACTACCGCTACGCATTTGGTACAATTTGAGAATTTATTAATGTAATTAATTATCCAAATTATCAAATTTATATTGTACACTTTTAGTCTTCTGGTCTTCCAACATTCAAACATTTCGTTTGGTGTCTTGTAAACAAATTGGGAGATATCGGTGATCGTCTTTAACTAGTCAGTATTACGACTCGAAAATTTATTTTCGCCTGGTGTACAAATAACACATAAGGCTCCATTACTCTACGGTAAAAGTAAATGCAACCGATCAGCTTATACGTTTTGCTTATGAGATTCGTGTGTATTTGGGTAAACTTGAACTTTAATGTAACATTGCAGCTAGATTGTTCGAATCTTACATCGTGCATCTTTATTCGCACGAATGACTCCTTGTCAACAAACTGAATTCAAGCCAACCCTTGTTAACCTGTGCTCCTCTAGTCTAAAAAGGCTTTCAGTTATGTAATAGTATTGTTGTTTTTTGTCTTTTCCCGTTTTTGTATTTGGTACATCTTTAGACAGTGTATTTTTCTCCCGATTTAGTAAGTTTGAATGAGTGACTGACTGTGTGTGTGTTTGTTGCTATATATGTGATCGATTGAGTATTTGTTATTTATTTGTTTCATATATTTATATATTGTTTATTTCTATTTTTGCATATTTCTTTGTATCCGTATCCGTTTGGTTTGTTCGTTCGCTGGTTCGTTATTTATCACATTTCCGTTTGAGTAATCTCAAAAATATTTTGTGTAATTAAAAAAAAAAAATAAAAAATAAAAATAAATATCTAAACGAAAAACTTAAAAAATAAATAAAAACTATAGAAACAGCTTCCACACACACACATAAAACAACAACAGCAATGTTTACGGGTAAATTACAAATAAAAGTCTGCGAGGCGAGCGGTTTACGCCCAACAGATTTTCAAAAACGTCATAATCTAACATTTGGAAAATTAGCTGATGAACAATTAATTGATCCTTATGTTTCGATCGATGTTGATGATAATCATTTTGGTAAGTAAAATATGATTTCTTTAATAACTTTAAGCTAATTTAATATTTTATTATTAAGTAATTATAAAGATTCGTCTAAGGTGGATACGTCGTATGAGTAATAATTTCTTAGATATTAAAATTACTTATACGCTAAGATAGCTTATTGCTAAAATATGTGTTGCCAGATATAAGTAAATTTACATTGTTGTGCATTAGACGACTGCTTAAATGCTTTTCGGTATTTAATGTTGAAATCAACTCATTTGTGCGAAACCATTGTATCAAGTGTAAACAAACAGATAATCAAAATATGATATTTCTAATGTAATCTATTGAAGATGGGAAATTAATGATTTTACTATTAATTATCATGAAGCACTACATATACCAGAAACCTTTAATACTTATGAACCGAACCCTTCACCTTTTTAATGTGTAGATCAAATTTGGTACTTTTCGGAGTTTTCAGATTAAAATAAATATAAGAAAAATCAATAATTTTTACAAAAATAAAAACATTTTTGTTTGTCTTTTTGTCTAAAATCTAAAATACTTCTATCCTATCTTGAAAGATACTTTTCCAATCTATTTCTCCCTATTGTTATGTATGTATTAACAGAAATCATCCTCCAAACATTTATGGAAGTTCTTTAGACTTTTATGCATTTTTTCAAAATTTTGATTGTTTTTGAAGCAAAATGTACGTTTTAGTTAGTATTTGTTACAGTTAATAATAAAAATAAACATATAGTTATAACCTATACCACCATAGGTGGGGAATATAATGCATTTCTGTAGATGTTTTTAATATAGAGAAAATCCTGAGAACTTTAAGTATTCGACTCAAAATCAATATCTGAGTGGGTTTAACTATTTACGTCGGTCTGGACAGCTGGCTGAACATATAAACATTGTGCAAACTCCACAGTTAAAGTGTATTGAAACTGTCCATGACCGGTTCAATATTTTTCCTAACCACCCTACAAAATAAATTCTAGAATAAGAGCCTAACTGCATAAAATGCTTTAATAAGTGAGAAAGTTTCGAAATTCGAGATAAAGTTTGATCCAAATTGACACAAAGGCAACATCTATTTAAATTGTTAATGTCTAGTCCTTTACTTCAACTTGCATACCGTGGTGTAGGTTATCATATAATTGGTCTTAACCGATTAAAGCACTTTTATCTGTTTTACTTTAAAGTTATCATAAACGATTCAAATGTTAATTTACGATTCATTTTTTCTGAAAATTTCGCGTAGCTTTTAAAAAAATAAGCAAAAAAGTGCTATATATCAATAAGGATATAGAGATAGTCTTAGCAAGTATTATACTCGACTTGTTCGAAATATAGAAACATCAATCAATATACGTTTTTTGTTTTCAAAGAAAATTTCTCACAATTTTGAAATATTGGAAATAAAACTCTTTAACCCTTTTTCAATACATAAGCCTAGTAATGTTTAAAAATTATTGCCATGATATAAAAGCATAAACAGTATCATGATTTATCAGCAAAGTACGAAAATTAGCATTGAGTAGCAGAAAAATAAACTAAATATTAGCAAGGTCACACATATAATCATGGACAACCACTACTACAAATCAAGGTCAAAAACCACAATCAACAATCATATGTTTTCAAACTCTATAATATATAAGTTTTTGAAAATTTTCGTTGTTGATTCAAAGCAGTTAGTGCTAACATATAATATATTATGCGTTAATACTCTACCACATAAGTGAAACATTTTCGTTATGATTTTAAAAACATCGTTTACAAATTGTACAAAAAAAAAGTCTAGTACCTTTGCATTGGAATTGGAATCCATTCAGTAAAATTGTAACAAACTTTGTGTCCGCTAATCATTAGGGGTCCCGTGGGGTTTGGGTGGCGAAAAACTGAAGCTTAAACTCATCTTGAACTAAAGTAGAACTGAACCTAGTACTGACTCATTAAATTCTTGTTAAAAAAGAACTCTTCCTCTAATTTAAATAATCAAACAAGTCCCTATGTTCCTATTTAATCTGAAAGTTGTGAAGTCAAATCTTGGGAGAACACCTGCACCAATTTCTTAAAGTAAGAGAATCTAGCTGTTAATGTCTAATAGTTTATAAATCTTAAAAAATAGGTTAATTTCCATTTTACTCAATAGATACATTTATACATTTTTAAAGTCTATGTTAAAAAATATGTAATTATAATAATAGTCAAAAAATAATTAAGAACTAAAATTATAATAAATAAATATTACATATTTACTACTAGTATGTAGGTCATATTAAGCTGAAAGTGTTTTTGACCTTACAAAACTTTTCTTTTGTAAATTGCATGCATTTGTATTATAGTAATAAACAAAAAAAAACACACAGAAGACCTTGTATTATGTTCATCTTAAGTAAAAAATGCATACGAATGTACTTGGTTCCTATTTAATAAAAATAGGTTTTGTATGTTATGTCAACCCTTAAATGCTTTTTATAGCTTTAAAGATACAATCAGAAAAGATATATAAAAACACGTTTAGCATTAGTAATAAAAATTTAAAAATCTATTTTTAACAATAACAAACTACAATCTTTAGAACAAAGCATCTCCGATCAGGCTAGAATTTGAAATCGAAAAAATATGTTATGTGTCTAAAAACATTCTTAAACAATTTAGAAGAAAATAAATCCTTTGGATGCATCTTGTCAAATACTTGTGTAATGGTTGTATATTATAAGCTGCTCTAAGCAATCCCCACAAACTTTAAACTCAATTGTATTTGAATTTAAGAAATCGATTTAATTTTGGATCGGTAATTCCTAAAAAAGAAACATTTAAACTGGATGTAAAGGATTAATGAGAATATTTATAGTCAAAAGTGTGTGTATTTTTATTCAGAGTAACCTTTTAAAAAAATGTTATTAAAAGAAAAAAAAAATAAGATTTTTTGTTTTAAAAGAAATAGTTTTCTATATACTATTAAGCGAATGATTTTTAAATCACTTATGGATCACATAAAAATGAACTTAAAATAAAAAGGTGCTCTTTTCAGACATACCAGGCCCAAAAGACAGTTCAGAACCGCAGACAGATGGTCAATCTGTACTAGACTTCAGAAAATTTACCACAATGTGATTTACTATAAATAAGGTAACACTGATTATCAAAAAGAGGGCCTAAGACATTTCAGAACCGCTGACATAATATTCAGATTGACCATAGGTTTTTAGTACTAGACTTCAGAAAATTGACCACAATGTGATTTACCATAAATGGGGTACCACTGATTATCAAAAAATGGACCTAAAATGAAAAGGTGCGCTTTTCTGACATACTAGGCCCAAAAGACAATACCTAAGGCATTTCAGAACCGCTGACATAATATTCAGATTAAACCCTGAGGCAAGTCCTCTGAATAAAATAACAGAATTTAGATAAAACTGCAACCTCACTAACTCATGCCCCAGAAATTGTGATTGTAGTGCAGAATATAGTATTAATCGAGTCTGTCAATAGTTCAGACTATATCTATGCTACTGATTGTAAAGGATTTATAATCAAGAACAATATAACAATATACAACTGCTGCATATATAGTACAACCAGAGGAAAAACACTGTAAATAATTTGAAAATGATGTGTCAAAGCAATTCTTTCAATTTGAATCTAATACTAAAGTGGTTTTAATAATCGACGGTGTTGAATCGCCACCGATAATTTTGAAAAACTTGCATGTTAGTTTCATTTTCTCTAACATTTTTTTAATGATAGTTGTCCTAGATTTGTAGTGGTATTTATTTTTGTTTAAGGGCGTGACCTTACTTAACTTTAGATTTTTTTCCTGCTATTCAACACTAGGTGGAAAAATTTGCTGAAATATCACGATAAAGCTTGTTCATTTTTGATACTTTTGGATGTCAATAGGTTTCTGTGATGATAACGGTTAAAATTATTAATTTAAATATTTCAAAATTGTGATGCTTTTGTATTAGTGGCTATCGAGCGTGTTATCTTCTGTGTTACGAAGGTACATACTAACCACCTCACTACTTCATTGTAAGTAGACATATGCAATAAATGTACATTTGAAATTCTATTTTCTTACAAACCTATATTTCATTTTGAATACCTATGTTGTCAATTTAATATTATTCATTACTCTCTCTAGTTATTATATTTCAGTTCTAATTCACTTTAAACTAAGTTTCAATTAAGCTTAGCTGTAGTTAATTCGAGACTACTCGAACCATAAAAGAAGTAGTGATAAAAAAAACTTTAGAAAATAATCTTGTTCTTTTTTAAAAAAACAAAAAATACTTATGTAAACTATTTTTATAGCAGTTGTAAGATAAAAAAAAATAAAAACTGTGTTTTTCATCAAAATATGGGTTTTTATATGAAAAACTAGTGATCACAAATGGACTCAATTTTTTCATTTAAAAGCATATTTACCGAGATACGGACGATTAAAGATTTTCATCAAAATATCGATTTTTTATATGAAAAACTAGTGATCACAAATTGAAGCCCTTTTTCTATTTAAACGTATATTTACCGATATGTAGACATTTTTAAATTTCTCATTAAAATTTCGAATTTTTCAGATGAAAAAACTAGTAATCACAAATTAAAGCTCTTTTTCCATTTAAACGCATACAAACGATTTAAGATTTTTCATAAAAATATCGATTTTTTATATGAAAAAACAAGCGATCAAAAATTGAAACCCTTTTTCCATTTAAATGAATTTTTACCAAGATACTGACGATTTATCATCAAAATAACCATTTTTATATCAAAAGCTCGTGATCACAAAGAAATTATACTTCAACCTGCCTATAGTCCATACTATATCCTATCCGTAGTTGGAAATATTGGTAGATTATATCTCAGAACAAAGTCCATTTAAAGTACAGACTAAAATTTGCCTATAGTCTAGAGTTTATTTTGTCTATATTCCTGACTATAGCCTATCTATAATCTATTATATAGCATTTTTATAGTTCACATACTATTATCAATGGTCCAGTCTATATAGCCTACCTATATTCTAGACTATAGTTTTCTATAGCCCAGCCTGTAGCCTACCTATAGTCCAGACTATAGTTTAACAATAGTCATAATTATAACCACGAAGACCAGTGTAATAGTTAAGTTTTTACTAAAGCGCCCTTTATTCTTTTGAGAATTTTTTGTCATTCCTTTTGTAACATGTTAAAGTTCTGGATCCTGGTAAAATTTTAAATCTGACCGGTTTTAGGTTCCATGTTACATAGGATCTGTTGTTTGTTTGTTATTGCTCCATTTTTTACAAATTACAATAGCAATATAAGATCTAGTCGTCTTACTGTTCGAGGTTTCCAAAAATTACCCAAATTTACCTAAATACATACTTCTACACAAATTTTGTGTAAAATGGGAAACGAATTTTATCTCAAAAATTGATTTATTTAATTTTCGCTTTTATACAAATTAGTACGTAAATTAATAAGAATTAAAATAATTGAAAGTTTAATCGAAAAACGATAATGTTTACATATTATATAATCATTTGCTTTAACTTTACCAATTACAGATCGCTCAACAACACGTCCAAAAACGTTTGATCCTGTATGGAATGAACAATTCATACATGATGTAGTAAATGCAAAAAATATCAATTTAACGGTATTTCATGATGCAGCCCTCCCACCGGATGATTTTGTGGCCAATTGTATAATACCCTTTGAAGATATTATGCAACACGAAAATAATGTACCAGATTTATGGGTTAATTTAGAACCTCAAGGAAAAATTCATGTAGTTATCGAATTAAAAAATAAAAATGGTAATTACAATAAAATTAATGTAATCTAATAATGTTTATAATATAAATGTATGTATGTGTTTATGTTACAGATACTGCTAAAGATACTACAGAAGTCGATCATGCTGTTACAGGTGGCGCAGGCGCCAATAAAGAATTTAAAGAAAGAGCAGGTTTTAATCGTCGACGCGGTGCTATGCGTCGTCGGGTACATCAGGTGAGTTTTAACTCATTAAATTTTAACTCATAACATATTGAAGAAATGTGTCTAACAAACAATTTTTCTTTATTGGCGGGATTTTAGGTTAATGGTCACAAATTTATGGCAACATTTTTGCGTCAACCAACATTTTGTTCACATTGCCGCGAATTCATTTGGTAAGTTAAACATATGAAAATGATATGTTTTTTTAACATAACTTTTCAAATCATTCATATTGTTAATTTCACTTATTTTTTTATTATTAAAACACCTTTGTTTTTAATTAGTAATTAACATTTTAAATATTTCTAATTTTGGGTTACGAAATGTTTATTTTGGGATTTCTTATATATGTTTAGTTTTTGGGTTTTCGTTTTTTATAAATGAAGTTTTAATTTATAATTTGTTTTAGTTTTAGTAATTATTTTGGTTTTTCAATATTTGATTTGCTTTTAATTGTGTTTTGTATGCTATTTTGAATTAGTTTATTTAATTATATTTCTTTTGTTTGCAAACGTTTTAAAATGAGTTATGTTAGGTTTAATTTTGTTTTTTAGTTTTAAGTTTTTTTTTTTATAAAAAATATTTATTTTTTATTTATGTGGTGCTCGCAAAACACACATTTATTATTGTTTCCTTTATTTTTTTTTTAATAATTATTATTTCTTTTACATAACATTTAATTTAATTTTAATAAACATACATTTATATAAATATATCTTGAGTATATACATATATACAAGCTACGGACATTTTTTGCCTTTACAGGGGAATTGGTAAACAAGGATATCAGTGCCAAGGTATGTGTTTCGTTTTATTAGAAAAATAAAAATTAATGAAAAAAAAAAAGAAATATTTAAAGGTACAAATTCAATTAAAACAAAAATAAAATTAATAAACTATGAATGTTGTTTTTATTTCCTTATAATTTATATGGAAATTCATTTTTTTCTTTTATTTTTCTTAAAATTATCATTATGCATTTGTGGCTTTTTATTATTTTTTTGTTTTGTTTAAAAGAGTTAAGAATTTTCTACTAATTATGTATTGCTTTTCTTCATTTAAAGTTATTAACACATTTTTTTAAGCAGATAATTATTCTTTTTTATTGAATGTTATTAGTTTTAATTATGCGAGGTTTTGTTTTCTAATTGTAACTTTGCCTTGTTATTGACTTAACAATTTTTTTTATATATAAAATTTAGAAAAAAATTAAAATATTTAGAACATAAAATTTGTTATCAGCTATACAAATACTACAGGATTGGCCGATTGACTATTTGTTAAGTTATTTACTTTAAAATTTGTTTTCTGACAACTAAATTCTTTATATTTAACACGACCGGAAGGTTTTCTGAAGAAAATTTAATAAAAATAAGCGGGACTTTGTATTGATTTAGAAAAAATTCGTTTTCTGACAATTAAATCCTTTAATTTAACGTGATCGGTAGGTTTTTGTCAAAAAACAAAATCCGGAACAATAAAAAACTGTAATTTTGATGAAAATTTTATAAAATAAGCGGGAATTTGTATTGATTTAGCAAAAACACTGTTTACTTACAACTAAATCCTTATATTTGACGTGACCGAAAGTTTTTTGTAAAAAAATAGAGTCCGGAACAATATAAAAGTATAATTCGAAGAAAATTGTATAAAATAAGCGGGACTTTGAATTGATTTAGAAAAACCTCTGTTTACTTACAACTAAATCCTTATATTTAACGTGACCGAAAGTTTTTTGTAAAAAAAACAGAGTCCGGAACAATATAAAAGTATAATTCGAAGAAAATTGTATAAAATAATCTGGATTTTGAATTGATTTAGAAAGACCTCTGTTTACTTACAACTAAAAAAAATCCGGAATAATAAAAAAACTGTGATTCTAAAGAAAATTTTATAAAATAAGCGGGACATTGAATTGATTTAGAAAAATCTCTGTCCCAACTAAATCCTTATATTTAACGTGACCGCAAGGTTTTTGTAAAAAACAAAATCCGGAACAATAAAAAACTGTAATTTTGATAAAAATTTTACAAAATAAGCGGGACTTTGAATTAATTTAGAAAAAAATCCGTTTTCTGTCAATTAAATCCTTCAATTTAACGTGACCGGTAGGTTTTTGTAAAAACCTGTAATTCTGATGAAAATTTTATAAAATAAGCGGAACTTTGAATTGATTTAGAAAAAAATAAGATCATGCAAATACTACAGGGTAGGCCGATTGACTATTTAACAATTATTTACTTTAAAGTTTGTTTTCTGACAGCTGAATTTATTTATATTTAACGTGAACAGAAGATTTTTGTAAAAAAACAGAGTCCGGAACAAGAAAAAAGTTAACTTTTAACAAAAATTTAATGAAATTGAAGAACTTTGAAATGCTTTAGAAATAAATTATAAAATATTAAGAACATACAAATACTAGCAGGGTAGGTCGATTGACTATTTGCCAAATATTTATTGTAAAGTTTGTTTTTTGACAGCAAAATTCATTTATATTTAACATAACCGAAAAACAAAGAATCCGGAACAATTAAAAGTAAACTTCTCAAGAAAATTTTATGAAATAAGCGAAACTTTGAATTAGTTTCATTAAGTCAGTCAGTTTATGAATTCCTTTTCAGAATTAAACTAAAAATAAAATTCTCAAAATTACGTTTTTACATTTGAAAGCAAATAACAAGTTAGTTTCCAAAAATCTACATTATTCCATTTATCTTGAATGGCCGATTTTTCACTCTGTCGACTAGCAAAGTAGACACACGGCTTTAAATTCAGACTTATAACACCTTGTTTTTCTAGAAGTTGTGACATTGTCCTGTTGAGAATAACCCATCTAAACTCCAATAATTATTTACGAATTCTTCTTGAATACATGTGAAAAAGTGTCCCCCAAGGAAATATTCTAAGAACACTACTGTTAAAAGTGGAAAATTCATTATTTCGCCTTTATCAAGGCGAAGTTAAAACAAACAATTTCATTTCCAGCTTTGCTTCAACTTGTCCCGCCCCAAAACGCACTTTTCATCGCTCATAATCATAAAACTTTTCAGAAATGTTTTCTTTGCGTTTTATTTTAGTAGTTAATTTTATATAATACATGTTCCACGATTTTTTTTTTTGAAATACCAGTATATTTTAATGTAAAATTTAAATATAATTTTACTAATTTATCTAAGAGAAGACAATGACGTACACGCTAGATAAATAACAATATATTTGAAAATTTTTAACTCTTGTTCATTAAATAAAATGATTCATAATTGTTGTTAAAATATTAAGCTTTTTGCTTTAAATGTTTTCATATTAATTTTTTCTTCGCATTTTATTTTCATAAATTCATAACATTTTACAAAAATTTAGCAAATCAAATAAGTTTTTAATATACCTGTCTGTCTGCAGTTATACCTCCTGGTCTGTCATTTAGTCTCTGTATCTATCAGTCTGTCTGTTTTTATATCTAAATTATGTTATACAATGATAATACGTACATACGTCTTCTTTTGTTAGTTAAGTGTCTCAAATAATTTACGCCAGATTATTGTTTAATGTAAGAAATAACACACAGCATCATCTACATATCTTTATTTTTATTCTTATTTTATTTATTTATTTATATTTTTATTATTCTTATCTCACAGTAGTCACACAAATGTAAATAAATCTATTTTAATTTATTTTTTTATTTTTCATATTGTTGTTTATTCATCTTAAAGATAACATTAGCAATATTTTGTTAATTTATATACATATTTCTTTTATCTACGTATATGTTTGTATTTTTTGTTGTTATTGTAATATGCTAAAATTTTATTATGTTTTAATTTTGCAAAATTAACAAACTACATCTTTTTAGTTTATTATAAAATAATTGTGTGTGTTTTTCTCTCTGTAATAATTGAGATTTCGTTTATTTAGTTTGAATATCCAGTTTGAATATTTGAAATAGTTCTATCAAACCCTCTTAGTTTCGTAGTAAACAAATACTTTCAGTATATTTAGAGTTCCTCAAATAGTGATCACACAAAGACTCCGAAATGAAATCCCAAGGGGTGACCAAGAACTGAAGTAGAAATGAACCATAACAGAACTAGAAGAGATCAAGATCTGAAAATGAACTGAACTTAAACTGAACTAGAATTAAAACTGAACTAAAACTGAACTAAAACTGAAC
>JACGTJ010003626.1:19538-30898 GCA_014858695.1 Chrysomya rufifacies | reverse complement strand
AAAATTTTCACTAAAATTTAAAATTTTCAATGAAACTTAAAATTTTCAATAAAATTTAAAATTTTCAGTAAAATATACAATTTTTACTAGAATTTTAACCTTTCAACTGAAATTTAAAATTTTTCTAAAATTTTAACTTTTCACTAATTTAAATTTTTTCCAAAATTTAAAATTTTTATTAAAAATGTTTTTTAGATGAAATTTAATATTTAAAAATGATACAAAATTAAATTTTTATAAAAAAATTAATTTTGTATCATAAATTAAAATTTTTATTAAATGTTTAGTATAACTTAAAGATTTTATATCCAAAATTAATTTAAAAACAATTTTATATTGAAATGAAATCATTAAACATTTTAATGAAAAAAAGCGAAATTCTATTAAAAACTCAACTTGTTGCTGTTATTTGTTTATGGATTATGGGACATGAACAAGTTTTGTTATATGCAACAACTTGGGAACATTAGTTTTTAGGAACAAAAACTTCTTGTCTCTTTACTTTGCAACAACACATTACTCAGACTATTTGAAAAGAATTTGTTCTTCGAAGTTAACTCTTATTTACTAAATATTTTACATATTATTAAAAATTCTGCTTATTTCCTTTTAAGCAGCTAAGGGAATAACGTAAACCAAACAGAATCTCCTTTGAAAGTTGCGTACTTAGCTCATATTTTAATTCCCACTAATATAAATAGTTAATCTTTATATTTATAGTTAATTTCATTAGATTTACTTTCTTTTAGTTATCTGTTTTAATTCATTTGAAAATCCACTACAAATTAATTGATATTAACACAAAATACAAACAACACACTTTTATTTTTTTTCAAACTGAAAACACTTTCTTTTCTAAAGTGTTTTCAATATATTTTTTTCATAAAACTTCATTTGTAAAAATTACAAAAAATGTAATTCTTTTTCATACAACTTATAAAAAATGTACACACTTAGTAAAAGAAACAACGTCGTAGGGCAACTAAAAATGTTGATACAAATAGATGGTATTGTAGTTGTTTTGGAGGTTTAATGAAGGAAATTAAGATTCCATTCATTTAGAATTGAATCATTTGACCCTTGCGTTTCTTGTCACCACCCAATTCGAAATGTTTGCAACGCTTCAAGGGAGATTGTTTACGGTATTTGCATTCAGTACATTCCATACGCAATACAATCTTTTTGGTAGTTTTAGCCTAAAATAGAAAACAAAATACAAATTATTAGTTCAAAATGCCATAAAATTAATATGATATTATTATTTTTTTTTAACAATTGTACAAATCTTCTGGCTTTAGCGGCAGAGCTTTTGTAATTTAAAATCAAAAACTTGTCTTTTTATTAAGCCTAAAAATTCAACTTTACTCTAGCATATATTTATCCCACCAAAGAGCTTAGTTTACAAAAACAACAGCAACTTGGTTCTACGAATATGCCCTCAACAAATGTTCTTTATAATCCACCAAAACAAAACATACCTTCTTTCTGAAGATGGGCTTAGTTTGACCACCAAAACCTTGTTGTTTTCTGTCGTAACGACGTCTACCTTGGGCACCTTTGCGCTCCTTGGATTTCTTGTATTGGGTGACTTTGTGCAATTTGTGGCACTTGCACTTCTTACAGAAGGTGCGACGTTGTTTTGGTACGTTTACCTTAAATTTACAAAAAATATATAATTAATATGAATTCCATTCTCTTTTAGTTTAAATTAATATCAGAAATTATTAGAAAATTTATCACAAAACTCTTGGTAAATTGTTACATTTGTAATATTTTATGCGGCACAACTAATAATAGATTTCATGTTTACATTTTTAATTAATTTTCAAAATCATTATTTCAATTTATTAATATACACTTATTTTTCACATTTAACATAACTTCAATTGTGTTTTTTTCTGATTTTTAAACGATGTTTTGTGATTTTTTTTCCATAAATTTCATTGAAACTCTTTAAACACATACCATCTTGACGAATTTCAGTTGTCAAAGAAAGAAACGAAAAGAAAGAGAAGGCCAATAACGGATATAGCTCAGCTGTCAACAAATGTCAAATTTGACATAACTTCGAAAATAATGCACACTAAACACATTTTTTCGATTGGAATGTCAATGACAAAAACAGGGTTGCTATTTTCACTGTGGGTTAGAATATTATTTTTTTTTACACTTAACACGAAAACGTAAATTTCTTTGTTTTTTTTTTTTTTTGTTTAAATTTTACACAGCCGATGATAATTGTCACATATTAGTCTTAATAATAATTTAAATACAGAAATTTACGACATAATGATACAGAAAAGAGATTCAGTATATTCATTTATTTAATTTCACTGAGATTTAATCTGTATATAATACACATTTTTACAATATTTAAATAATATAATTATTTTTTTTTTAATATTTATTATTTGGATTTATTAAAAATTCGAATTTTCGAAATTTGATTATGAAAAATGCGGGTTTGTATTTCTTTAAATTATTCAAAAATTTCAAATTTATGTATTTCTAAATAAATAAATATAAAAATAATTAAAATTTTTTGTTGTAAAAGAAAATATTTTTGTAGAATATCTAAAATTTGGTTTGTCTGATATATTTGATAAAAAAATTTTATGAAAAAAATGAACTTAAACATTTTAAAACTGAAAACTGGGAAGAAACATCAAAATAATTTAAAAACAGGGTTCACTAATACAGTTAGTGAATCTTGTTTTAAAATTTTAAAATCTTTATAAAAAGTGTCCAAAATGTCAAAACTTATATATAAAAAATCTGAATTTTCGATCTCATCCTGTCCAAATTGCTAATTTTTTAATTTTACTATATGTTAAAAAATGAATTATACTCCATCTTATAAAATATTGAACTGAAAATGTTAACATAAACATTATATTAAACAAAATTTTGATACCGATTATAAATGTCGAAATATTCAGAACATAATTGGAACAAATTAAATTTTTTTGCTTTGAACTCTTATTTTTTTTAAGTATAAGTTTTTTTTTAAGTTTTATTAATGTATAAATTCAGAATTTGAATACAGATTTTATGATAGAAAACTTTATTTCAATTATATCCTAATTTATGTCAAATGTTTTGTTGGAAAAGTTTGCAGACTTCAACACAATAGTGTCACAAGCTTAATTGATAATTTAATCTAAGAAAATATTAAAGTTCGCCAGGGTTAATATCAGTGATTAAAAAATGCTTCATAACAGTAGCGATTTCTTTTAGCTACGTGCTGAAATTTTGGTAAACTGTTCGTCCTAGTTGTAAAACAAATCATAGTTAACTGAAAGCAAATAATATTATAGTCAACTGAGCCAGTTGACATTTTGTGTGTTTTGAGTTTTTGGTTATTTATTAAAGAAACTTTCAATCTCTGAAATCACGAGTAGCGGGATTTTAATTATGAAACTTTGTTTTCGATTTATTTATTTAAAAATTAAATTTAAATTAATTTATATATTCACACATACTCATATTTTAAAGGAATCGATTATACTATAGAAAAAATTTAACACTATAATCAATGGAAAATTTATTACAAATATTTTCTACTAATACGAAAGAAAGATATTTGAAACATATTTTAAAATTTAAAAAAAAAAAATAAATTATTAAAAATCTTTTTTAGCAATTTTTATATATTTTATGACAAAAAATTATTGAATTTATCTAAAATTTAAAAAAAAAAAATTTAACATTTTTAAAAATAGAAAATTCATCAAAAGATTTAAAAATAAATTTTAAATGAATATGTATTCAATTTTTTATTCATTTAAAATTTTGTGAAAAAAAATCTACAAATAGATGCTTAATGCAAAAGATTTATTAGAATCTCTGACTACTTTGCGTTAGAATGAATAAATGCACAATTAATATGTATGTATGTATGTATGTATGTATTTATGTTACAAAGATGTATCTGAATTATCTATTATATCATATATGAATATTATGGATACATTGAATGACTAGTCAACAATAAAAAGCTGTAAACATTTGTAGCTATACATGTTCAATATAGCTTTTCTCTCATATTTTATTTTATTTAATTGTAAAGATCACAAGTAGCCGACTTGTGAAGAAAAATCAAAATGCTGGCAACAAACGTATAATTTCAATTACAACAAGTATTTTTGTAGGCACTTGTAAAGCTTTTATTTCTTTTTTACACATTTTATTTTTTGAAATAATCTATTATTTATTTGAATTTTATTTTAAATTAATTTAATTTTGTATAGCGTTCTTAGTAGCAAAACAGTGGCACAAAAGAGCTGAACAGAAGTAGTAGAATTTTCAAAATGCCAAAAGATAAGCGTAGGAGTATAGAAGATGCAAGGGGTTGCTTCTTCATTGTGCATATGTATGTAAAAGTTTGCAAATATCGTCAGCTAAAATCTAAACCAATAATTTTAATCGTACCGAAAATATAATTAAAATTTGTCTCAATTCTCAGTGTTATTATAATTTTAGGAATATTTTTATTTTAATGTTTTTTTTCCTAGTAAATTCATTAGAGAAATGTTTATGGCATTTTAGGTAACGATATATTTTAAGCTTTATGACTAACAATTAAAATATCCCAAAATGTGTTCTAATGTTCTAAATCAACATATACAAAAGTTTGTAAATATCTACTACACACATATACATACGTATGTATATACTGTACTATATACACATTTCAACATTTGCACATGTATTTAGTCTATATACATATAAATCTTTTTATTATATACACATTTCTTCTTTATATAAACAAAAACTTGAGTCACTATCATTATAGGCGGTTGATTATCAATCGTTTAAACATTATAAAATTACAAATATATCTACACACGCACACACACACTTGTATATATGCAGTTGTGTGTAAATATGTATATACATAATTTTTTGTATTTAAAATACTATGTAGATGTTTATATACAAATGTTTATAAGTGTATGTGTGTTGCCTGAGATAATAAAAGAAGATAGAGAGAGGTCACACAAAATTTCATCGAAATTTACAAATAATGGATTTACATACTTCATTAATTTCAATACCCTACATTATTTTAGGTAGAATGAAAATTTTCGCATATTTTTAATGTTTGTGAGATTTTATATATTTAGCAACGCTGATGTTTATTAATACATCTTAAGATACAAAGTCCACTTTAAATAGAGACCATTTATACTGGGAAATTCGCAAAATTTTAGAATGAGTCATTAATTACCAGGACTGGAAAAGTTGATATTAGTAATATTTCTACATTACATATTATTTAAGAGAGAATTTTGTTAATAGTAAGGTAACTGTTACCCAATATAATGTACATTATGGTGGTTCCAAATTTAAAAGTATCGATGTTTCCAACTCAAATTAAAATTTGGTACATTTCGAGATATCGAAAAAAGCTAGATTTAAGAATTGAATTTTTTCTATGGCACAAGTAAAATGATACGATTACCTCAACAGCTGATTACTATTACTATACTAACGAAAAAGGCGTCATTATATGCCGAATTTGGGTGCCCGAACCTTCTTATCATGATTTTTTCATTAAAAAAGTGAGTCGGTTATAATATCCGACTGACCTTTATAATAAAGGTCGTAGGTGGTATTGTTTTTCAAATTCGCAGGATATCTGGAATTCCCGCAAAAAAACAAATATCTCAAAAATAGTAAATAAGTTGGCCTACAACAATGGAATTCATTACAAATTTAATACTAAATAGAAACGAATGAAGTCGATTTTTTTAATATGTACAGAATTACATACTAAGATATTACAAATCCTTGTTTAACACTGAAAATTAATCCATAAATTCTGATTTGTTACATATTTTATATATAATTTTCGGGTATCTTTCGATACACTTTTCAAGAGAAAACACATATACTGGGCATTAATCAATTAATTCAATAATTTCCTCAGTATATATTATAGTGAAACATTATATATTAATGCATCATTAAAAAAATATCTGATTAAAATAGTTTTGTTGTAGTTTTGAAGACTTTAAAAACATTTTAAATAAATAGACACGTTTAGATCCAGTATTTCTTATCACAGGTATTTATATATAATTTTTATTTATATTTATATAAATTTCTTTAGTTCGAGCTATAAAAAATAGGTCATATTTAATATAAAAGCAACTCTATTATATATTAGACTAGTTTCACATATACTGTACAATTTCATAAAATGAAAACTTGCAAATTTAATGCATATAAATGCACTTGCTAAGCCTACGGTGAAGGGTGCACAAGAGGAAATTCTAACGAGCATAAGTAATTCTCTAGCTATAAGCTAATTTAGATTACATACAAACACATACATATGCAATGGGTAGAACTATCTGATCAGTATTAAATACCATTAACAACACTTACATACATGCAAAAAATACCATTTGTATGTTTGTCAAGTTAAACTGATATAAAAAATTGTGTGTATTTTACTTGGAGTCATTTACTCATATTAAAATGTCTATTATTACAGGTGTAACACCAAACTAACAATACCCACTCTACAATGGTCATTGTCGTTGTATGTTGAATGTATGTATATATAACAAATGTTAGTATGTTCATATGTCTATTCTTAACATGGGTAGATTATTACCAGAGCTGCACAAACACTAATATAATTTAGAGATACATATTTAAACTCTCAATTTAATTAACGCTCTTCTAACTGCACAAAAACAAATGAAAAATCATCGTCGTTTAAGCACCAATATTATTTTACTACGAGTAAAACTGTACACATCGTACAATTCTCACATTTATATCACATTTACACAAACATACAATTTCGATTGTTTTGTTTTAATTTTATGAAAAATTATTTACACGACATTTTAGTGGTTCTACAGTGTTACCAAGATTTTACAACTAGTAGGTAGTAGCTTTACTAAATTGTTGGTTTTTTTTTACAAAATTTTTACCTAAATACAAAAACTATTTATTGTGAAATTGTATTCTTTTGTGTTAATTTAGTTAAGGTATGGAAAGAAATATTTGAATTTGTATTATCATTTACTACAAATATGAAAATCTGTTTGGAATTACAGTGATAAAGAAAAGGTTTACATGAAAATTCGATGCTCAAGGTAAAGAGATGCTATATAATATAACTGTACATAGAGTAGTGCTAGGCGCAAAGGTTTATAGCTTTACGAAATATAATGCAAGGCACAAAGCTTTACGAAATACTGTGAACTCGAGGAAACGTAATCTAATGTTTAACTTAGGTGTTCAAGTTTCTGATTTTTAAATATTTGTAATAGTTAAATTTTCTAAACTTTCGAAGTCTTTATAGCATAAAAAAATGTTTAAAGTATATACTCACGAAGGCAATATGTTCTAATTCTTAGAAATAAAAAGGTATGCCCAAATACTATTCCGCTGCAAAAACTCACGAATTTCTCAATTTTTACAAAAATTATATTTACTTTGTTTAGCTTGTAATATTAGAAAAATCAAATATTACTTATTTTTTAAGTTCAAAAATTTGATATATAATGTACAAATTTTTTTTTTGAACGGGGAAAGGAGTTTAGGAAAAATGTAAAAACTATATATAATGCAAAATAAATCCATCTAACTTTTGCACATAATGCTAAAAAAATAATGTGGTCTTTTGAACTTTATTAAAAATTTAAGATTCGAACTTCGACACAATTTTTTTGCATTTTACAGATTTTCTCGGCTCCCGGGAAATTGGAAATTACTTTTAAATTTTCCGGGATATCGGTATAAACAAATATCTGAAAAATTTTATATATTTTTGCTTTAAAATTCGGTATTATAATGTACAGATTTAACACTGAACAATACTGATTTAATTACTGAACAATTTAATTCGATTTTTTCCAATTTATACAGAATTATTTCTAAAATTAATATTTGAAAATCCTATTTCTTTGAAAATTTTTGTTTCTATAGTATTAAAAAAATATTCACTCTCGATAATACTAAATAGTAGATGCGAGAAATATCATTTTTATACAAAACTAATTTCCCGGATATTTCAATAATAATTCCTGGGTGTATGTGATCCAAAATGATTCTCAAATCACGAGATTGAGAATACTAATTAAAAAAATAAAATTGTTTTAACTAAATTCAAATTGCGTTCTCAAATTTCCAATGATTAATTCAGATTCGGTGAAAATAAAATCTTTAAAACTGGAGTTATACTGAAAAAAGTTATGAACTTCATATTGAGTGGTATTTCAAATAAAAATCTGATACGTTTTTCTAGTGCCAATATCTTAAATATTACAATGTAGTCGTAAATACATTTCTTAATTATAAAACATAAATTTAAAAAATAACCCGATCTCAAAACTTCTTATTCTTTTTAAGTTAATATAACAACATATATTTACATTAAAAATATTCGCCGAAAGATTTATTGTGGTATCATATGATGCGACTGAAATTTATAGTAAAAAAAACTCCATAATAACGACCTTTTTAAGATAAAAATTGAAAATATTCAAAAAATGTTCATATTACTATCAGTATATATGAGTTTTTTTTTACCATATAGTCGATATACTTGGAAATAATTAAATTTCAATCGTTTTATGTGTATAACATTTTTGGTAAAATTAAAATTTCGTATCGACTTAAAGAGAGTGATATTGAAATTTGGCAACACTAATGACAATCTCTTTAAATAGGAACCGGAATTAGCCTAAAGAAAGTTATTTTAATTATTATTACATATGTATGTATTTACTTGAATACAAGTTTGGCATATTTAATTATTTCGCTTAATGGTAACACTGTACCAGGTTAATATGAAAGCACGTAAATTTAAATTACAATTAAATGATTTCATATTAATTATATTATGCCTTAAAAAGGGGGGGTATAAAATTGAAAAAGTGTTAAACTGATTTAGAATGTACAAAACAACAATAATAACCTTAGTGTCCAACCTAATGTCCACATTATTACACTTATTTTGCAAACATTTGACGCACCAACTAACCACCACAGAGAATGTCAACAAATTTAAAAACAACTGCCTATCTCTAAGTACTTTTCTTCGTATTCGTGATATAGAAAATAAAAACTCTGTATTTCAAACATTTATCAGAATGGATACATTGTTATTATTATTAATATTATTGAATATATGAATACAAACGAATACAAATTGACAAACGCACAAACAATACTAACAACCGTTTACGTCAGTCTGTCAGTCACCATGACGATACGTCTGTCTATATGAACCACCAACCGACAGACTAAATGTATAACTTAACGACATAATGACAGGCTAACTAAAATAACTAACCAACCAGCAAACCTAACAACCACATTTTCTACTTCTTAATACTAAGTGTTATTTCACGTCAATATACAATTTTCAAATTTGCCGCCAAACATTAGACAGCAACTCTTTGAGACAACTGTACTCATGAAACCCAAGCATTTTTTGTATGAAATTACTCAAGAAACCCACTTGATTGGACAATTTCTAGCCACCAGTTATTCCAATCGTCATTATAATTATATCGTCAGAAAGCTGAATTTTTTGCCTTTCAGATGGATCCAATTCGAAAAAGATTGGATCAAGTTTTGAACCCGAAATAAGGCAAAAAGCTTGACAACCTCAAAGACTTTGAATATTTTGAATAAGTTCTATCAGCAGCATTAAGTTTGCAATTGTAAAGACGCCTTCAGTCGAGTACGGACATCCAACGGGTACACATCTCGGTGGTGGTTGAAAACACACAACTAACTAACTTAATTCTTATTAAAACACAATTTTACTACCTAAAGAAAAACAAGCGTTGACGAGCAATCTTTAACAACCATCCGTTCGTTTCGTTCATTCATCTATATTTACTAAATAGAAAAAGAAAGATTCTTTTTGCATGGACTCAGTCATTCAGTTCAATTGTTGAAGAATAACAAACAATACTCATCGGTTGACGCTCGTATATCCGACAGATTGCAAACTATCAAGAAAGAGCATAACAATCTGGCAGATACTCATTCACATTCAAAATACCAAAAAAAAATTCAGAACATACGGCGGGCTGGCAGACTGACTGCCTGACAGACTGTTCCTTTGCTCTACCAATAATTTTCTACCTACTGTAGCAGCCAGATTGTATTGTGTACCGTAGCATTATATTCGTTGTATTATTATTGTTATAATTCGTATTATCGGGTTGTACAATACGACTAAATAACAAACTAACTGCTAGACAAATAATCAAGTAGCAGAGGGAGAGAGAGGCAAGATACAAAAACTCATTCACTCGCTCACTTGCTTACATACGTACAGATACTTTGTATAGCCATAAGATACTCGTAGTCGTTGACGGCTAAAAAAAGTATTTCAAAAACTTAAATACACACCGCTAACGTAAAAGTTAAACAGTGTGTCTGTGTTGCTCGTTGAATACGGTTCTCGGTTGGAGAAAAAAAAGTTGTTATTAAAAAAATAAAATATTTGAAGAAAAATTGTAAAATTTTTTAAAAAAGAAAATTACAATTTATTAAGTGAAATTAAAAAAATATATACACACAGCGCTCTATATAACAAGCCAAGTTATATAATATTGTATTAATATATAATTAAACAAAAAAATTAAAAAAGAAATTAAATAAAATTTATTTAATTCTTTTTTGTAAAATATCTACTCAAAACATCTTTTAACAAAAACCAATCACACATACACATATTAAATATGTCTGCCGCCACAGAACAACAAAATAACGGTGATGTTGCTGTTGAGAAAGTTGCCGCCGATGCCGTTAAGGATGATTTAAAATCACAGAAAGCTGCCGCAGAGGATAGCAAACCAGCGGCGGCCGATAATGGTACAGCGTCAAAGGACGAGGTCCATGAAGAAGATGCCTCACCCGCTAAAGAACATGTCAAAGGAACAAAACGGCCGGCTGAAGTAAGTACTAACTTAATATTTAAATATATAATAAAAACCAACGTTCGTTAGTAAATGTCAAAGTATTTAGTTAGCCAGAAAAAGCAGATAAAACTGTTTAGCATTCAAAGTATACATTTCGACAAGACTAAACAAAATCAATCAATAAAGATTTTAATTACTTTTGTGATAACATTCTAGAATTTAGGGTGTTGTAGTTATACATAAAGTCTAGAAGTAAGAGGAGCTGGAGAACAAGGGCGATAGTAGGTGGCAGGACAGCCAGACCAAATGTTAACAACAATATTGTCAAAGTTTAGGGAGTCGATAATAATGTCCGCCTTAAGCGCGCGCATTTTATAACCAAACATACACGTAAACGATGAAGAAATTCTCTTAAGTTTTGTATGACTTTTCCTGTATCCAAAATTCAAAACATTT